>JAJOZX010006085.1:272500-280000 GCA_023014485.1 Bathynomus jamesi
GGGACTGGCGTGGTTAGGCCGGCATTGTTCTTAGCCCGTGAAACCCATAAATTAACGGTACTTTGGGATATGTTTAATTCCTTAGCTATCTGTCTCTGTGATTTCCAACATGTATGCAAAGCAACAATAGCACCTCGACAATCACTCTTAAGTTGTTTTTTAGCACACATTATATATAAATTTTATTTACACCACTTTCTGTAAAAAATAACAAAATATCAATAAATTTATACAAACAGTGAAATCTGACAACTTTGAGACACAGCCACCCGCAACGAAGGCTACCAGAACACTAATTTGAGAATGCGTTGGATAGCTCTCATATCAGCGAGCAACCTCAAAGTTACCAGATGTCGCTAGAACAAATAGAAAGTGAATTATGTGTCTCTGAATATCAAGAGAAAATATTGTATTTTCTTGAGTGATCGGATACTTTTCGCGGGCACTGTATATATATATATATATATATATAAGGGAAAAAATTACCAAAGATTTGTTTTTATAATTATTGTCTGAAAAAACGGTAGGTCGCAAAAGAATAAAGAAATAAAAATAAATATAAATTGAAAAAATTACAAATAATACAACTACACATGCAGTGGTGGGCACGCGCAACGATTTTTGTAGCGCCGCAACCGCAACCGCAACTCTGCTGAAATAGTTGCGCCGCACGCGCAAGCGCAACCCTTTTCAAAAAGTTGCGCCGCAAGCGCAAGCGCAACCAAAAATGTTGCGCCGCAACTGCCCACCTTTGCATTTAACGTATATCTGCAGTGGTGGCACGCAACGATTTTTGTAGCGCCGCAACCGCAACCGCAACTCTGCTGAAATAGTTGCGCCGCACGCGCAAGCGCAACCCTTTTCAAAAAGTTGCGCCGCAAGCGCAAGCGCAACCAAAAATGTTGCGCCGCAACTGCCCACCTTTGCATTTAACGTATATCTGCAGTGGTGGCACGCAACGATTTTTGTAGCGCCGCAACCGCAACCGCAACTCTGCTGAAATAGTTGCGCCGCACGCGCAAGCGCAACCCTTTTCAAAAAGTTGCGCCGCAAGTTGCGCCGCAACTGCCCACCTTTGTTAACACATGTATACCCGCATAACCAAATATATATACATATACGTACATATATACAAACACACACACACATATATATATTATATACACATATATATACACACACACATATATATATATATACACATACAAGCTTGACCTTCGCGAAATGAGAAATCATCGCACAGAACCTTTGTAAGGTTGTAAGGTAAGGTAAGGTACATACACATACATACATATATACGCATACATATACACAAACATACATACATACATATATACATATACACACATACATACACACATACATACATACATACATACATACATACATATACACACACATACATATACACACATATACATACACACATTTAACTGCAATGACCACGCAAATACTCACATGCACATACTCACATACACATACACGCATACAGCAAAAAATTGAAAAATAAAATTGTAAGAGAAACCTACAGATTTATAAGGAAACAAAGACAAAAACAAATTTTTACCAAAGATTTAACAACCTGCCCTTTTTGTTTAAATCCATTCTGAAGGAATTCAGAGCAACGGGATCGAGTTGAAAGAGACCTTTACTCATGTTAAGGTTATTTGTAAGTTGAATTACAGCCGACTCAAGAATATTTCTATTAACAATGTTGCTAGAGTGAAACAAAACTGAAGCATTATTCCAATCAATACAATGGGATAACTCTGACAAATGGACAAAAAGGGCACTGGACAACTGTCCCGTTCTAACAGAATATTGATGCTGTTTTACACGCGTTTGCAAATCCTTTCCCGTCTGACCTATGTAAAAGGAATCACATTGCTTACACCCAATTTTATAGATAATGCCTAAATTATTGGTAGGGCTATTTTTTACTATGATGTTTTTCACAATATTGTTATATGAAAAAACTACACTGATATCCAAAAGTTTAAGTACATTAGCAATGCCTAAGAAGCCCGGGAAAAATGGAAGTACTAAAATATTCTTTGACAAGGTGCGAGTGTTATTATTCACACGATAGAAGGTTCGTTTAGCCTTATTAAGACAAGATTTCATGAACGCAGATGGGTAACACAACTCACTTCCAATACCGTTGATATTTTCCAATTCGGCATCGATGTATTCCGGACTGGCGATCCTAAGAGCGCGGAGAAACATTGAGGAAAATATGGCCTTTTTAATAGGTGTGTCATGTCCGGAGTAAAAGTGTACGTAGGACAAATTGTTTTTTTTTTTCCGATAGATACTAAACTTAAAACCCGGGCTATCCCTATGAACACGCACATCCAAAAACGGGATTGAGTTGTCTTGTTCCACTTCTAAAGTAAATTTAATGGAGGGGACTTGGTCATTTAACTGAAGGAGGAAGTCATCCAGGTCACGATTCATGGGCCAGATACACCTTCCTCAGTTTTTGGTTAACATAGTTAAAGGCCTTGTCTATGGCGCTGCGAATATTTCTTACGAATATAACTTTCCTAAACGTTTCCGCAATAGCCTTTCACAATTAAAAAAAGATAGTGAGCTCCATATTACTAAAGCAGACAAGGCTAACACCTTAGTTATTATGGACAAAGTTATATTGGAAAGATGAATGAGCTGCTTCAGGACCCCGCCACATACGTGAAACTTAGGAAGAACCCGCAGGATGATGTCATCAAATCATTCAATAGTGGCTTAAACGCATTCTCAAAGATCATAAGGACTTAATTCCCCTTTTTTGTCCACTTCACCTGCTCTGCCTTACCTTTATGGTCTTATTAAAACCCACAAACCGGTAACCCTATGCCCTATTATTAGCTCGGTGGGCTCTATTACCTATAAACTCTCCAAATGGCTTGTTAATGTTTTGTCCCCCATTCTTGGAACTGTCTCTGATTCACACGTAAAAAATTCCATGGATCTCACTGAAAATTGAATAATGTTCGCATTAATACCACGATAGATTGATCATTTCGACGTTTGTTCATTGTTCACAAAAGTGCCGATTGATGATATGCTTGATTTTCTCGCCCGAGAATTACATAACTATGATCTACCATTACCCGCTCACACTGTTTTGGAACTTATTAAGCTTTGTATCAAGGATTGTAAATTCACTTTCAATGGCGAGCATTATCAACAAGTTTTTGGGATGGCCATGGGCAACCCTTTGTCGCCCCTTCTCTCCAATATTTATATGGAGTTTTTCGAAATTACTTACATTCCGAGAATCCTGGGGGTTGGCATCCCTTGGTTGCGGTACGTCGACGATATTTTGTGTATCTGGCCCATGAATCGTGACCTGGATGACTTCCTCCTTCAGTTAAATGACCAAGTCCCCTCCATTAAATTTACTTTAGAAGTGGAACAAGACAACTCAATCCCGTTTTTGGATGTGCGTGTTCATAGGGATAGCCCAGGTTTTAAGTTTAGTATCTATCGGAAAAAAAAAACAATTTGTCCTACGTACACTTTTACTCCGGACATGACACCCTATTAAAAAGGCCATATTTTCCTCAATGTTTCTCCGCGCTCTTAGGATCGCCAGTCCGGAATACATCGATGCCGAATTGGAAAATATCAACGGTATTGGAAGTGAGTTGTGTTACCCATCTGCGTTCATGGAATCTTGTCTTAATAAGGCTAAACGAACCTTCTATCGTGTGAATAATAACACTCGCACCTTGTCAAAGAATATTTTAGTACTTCCATTTTTCCCGGGCTTCTTAGGCATTGCTAATGTACTTAAACTTTTGGATATCAGTGTAGTTTTTTCATATAACAATATTGTGAAAAACATCATAGTAAAAAATAGCCCTACCAATAATTTAGGCATTATCTATAAAATTGGGTGTAAGCAATGTGATTCCTTTTACATAGGTCAGACGGGAAAGGATTTGCAAACGCGTGTAAAACAGCATCAATATTCCGTTAGAACGGGACAGTTGTCCAGTGCCCTTTTTGTCCATTTGTCAGAGTTATCCCATTGTATTGATTGGAATAATGCTTCAGTTTTGTTTCACTCTAGCAACATTGTTAATAGAAATATTCTTGAGTCGGCTATAACACTAGGCAACAAAGATTTTGTTACAGAAGACCAAATAGGTGCTCCTAGCTAATTTCGGTATGCTGATTTCAAATCTATAATTAGATTTTTTCTATCACGTCTAGATTTTGTGTAAAATGCAAATCACTTTTAGTAAAATTTTCTACCACGTCCAGATTTTGGTTTTAATCGGCTTAATGCCAGTAATATGAAACTTGCTTTTCAAGGTTAAAGCAATTTTTTTTGCCAACTATATACAAATTCGAACAATTTTGATAAATAAAATTTATCCCGAGTTGGCAACACTGAGTCAAGAGCATAGTAACGGGAAACGGCCCAACGGTCAGTCGCTACGTGACAGTCAAGCAGAACGGTTGTTGAAGCTCTCTGCTGATGAGCAAGTGACAGGTTGTGGTGACTTGTGTGTTTTTTATAGCATTTGTTTACTACGGTGTGTATTTCTTTTTATTTTGCACATCGTAATAATTACTTTCTACGTTTTTTCAGATATTGTATGGTAATTCAAAATGGCATCAAATAGACGTGCTTGTGTAAATCACCCAGACAACTTCTGCTTTGTCTGTGGACAATATACACCAAGCCACAACGTAGAAACATAACAACAAAGATTAAACTTGCCTACAAGTGTTATTTTGACTGTAAGTTAGGAGACCAACAGAGGGACTGGGCACCACATATTTGCTGTGCACAGTGCAATGCAATGTTAATAGCTTGGATGAATGGTAAAAGAAAAGCTATGCCGTTCTCAGTCCCCATGGTTTGGCGTGAGCCGAAAAATCACTTCAATGATTGTTATTTTTGTTTGACAAAGATTGCTGGTTTCACAAAGAAAAACAAATCAAAGATCACGTACCCAAACTGCGAATCAGCAATGAAACCAGTACCACATGATGAAACAAATCCACCACCAGTTCCACCAGCAACGATAACAGACAGCAGTTCATCTGAAGATTCTGCTAGTGATATAGAAACAGGGAAAGATGGCATATATGTTCCAGATGCAAATATTTCCCCACATTTGTTAAGTCAAGCGGAGTTAAATGACTTAGTGCGCGATTTGGAATTACCAAAAGAAAAGGCAGAGTTGCTTGGTTCAAGACTTCAAGAATTTAATCTTCTCCAACCAAACACCAAAGTTTCCCATTTCCGCCATCGCCATTTGCAGTTTTCATCATTTTACTTACAGGAAGAAAACGTTTGTTTCTGCCACGATATCAGTGGTCTGATGCAAGGGATTGGCTGTCGCTATGATCCAAAAGAATGGAGACTGTTCATTGACTCTAGTAAAGCTAGCCTTAAAGCTGTATTACTGCACAACGGCAATGAAAAACCTTCAATACCTGTAGCACATGCCACTGGCCTTAATGAGACTTATGAATCGATGAAACTGCTGCTAAGACTCATCAAATATAAGGACCACACATGGAATATTTGTGGCGACCTTAAAGTTGTATCATTACTTCTTGGGTTACAGTTGCGCTACACAAAGCATATGTGCTTTTTGTGTCTATGGAACAGCAGAGATGACAAGAACCACTACAAAAAACATGATTGGCCATCTAGAACTGAACATGTTGTTGGTAAATACAATGTGAAACACCCAGCACTTATTGACCCTCAGAAAGTACATCTTCCACCACTTCACATTAAACTTGGCCTTATGAAAAATTTCGTGAAGGGTATGGATCATCAAGGTAGTGGTTTCCAATATTTAAAGGATAAATTCAAAGGAATATTGACAGATGCTAAGCTAGAAGCTGGAGTTTTCACTGGACCACAGATCCGCAGTGTCATCCACGACTCATCGTTTCCATCTAACCTAAATGAGAATGAACTAGGAACATGGACATCTTTCGTTGAAGTTGTCAAAAATTTTCTTGGAAACCACAAAGCTGAAAACCACCGTAAACTCGTAGAAAACATGCTTAAATCTTATGAAATAATGGGATGCAGAATGTCTTTGAAAATTCATTTTTTACATTCTCATCTTGACTTCTTCCCGGCCAACCTTGGGGCTGTAAGTGACGAGCATGGTGAGCGCTTCCACCAACAGATCTCAGTTATGGAAAACAGATACCAAGGTAATTTCAACCCAAATATGATGGGAGATTATTGTTGGTTCCTGCAGAAGGAGAGCTCGTCATCCTACAAGCGACAAAGGAAGAGGACACACCAAAGTTTCACTTAAGAACAGGAATTTGCCTTTCAGTAGTAACAACAAAATACTAACGCGCTTTGGGTGGATGGTTGGGAGCAGGGTGGTAACTCCGCCAGCGGAATTCCGCTGTGTGTCTTAAGCCAGAATAAAGGAGGAAAGACATCCCTGTTCACTAATTATTTAAGTATGCTTAACATAAAACGTGGACGGAAAAGTAGCTTAGACGGCTTTCGTAATAGAAGCGGGTGAGAAAAAAAAATGAAAAATAGGGGTTTTCGGTTAGACAAAATCTGGACGTGATAGAGAAATTTTGATATCAGATCTGAAATCAGCATCAGCGCTTTAGTAGGAATCAGTAGTTCACGTGTCTGTAACAAAAAAAAAGTTGAAATTTGTTGCCTAGTGTAATTCAACTTACAAATAACCTTAACATGAGTAAAGGTATGTTTCAACTCGATCCCGTTGCTCTGAATTCCTTCAGAATGGCTTTAAACAAAAAGGGCAGGTTGTTAAATCTTTGGTAAAAATTTGTTTTTGTCTTTGTTTCCTTATAAATCTGTAGGTTTCTCTTACAATTTTATTTTTCAATTTTTTGCTGTATGCGTGTATGTGTATGTATGTTATGTGAGTATGTGCGTGGTCATTGCAGTTAAATGTGTGTATGTATATGTGTGTATATGTATATGTATGTTGTATATGTGTGTATATGTATATGTATGTATGTATATGTATGTATGTATATGTATGTATGTGTATGCGTATATATGTATGTATGTGTATGTACCTTACCTTACCTTAAAGGTTCTGTGCGATGATTTCTCATTTCGCGAAGGTCAAGCTTGTATGTGTGTATATATATATATATATATATATATATATATATATATATATATATATATATATATGTATATATGTATATATGTATATATATAATATATATATATATATTATATGTGTGTGTGTGTGTGTGTGTGTTTGTGTTTGTATATATGTACGTATATGTACGTATATATTTGGTTATGCGGGTATACATGTGGTTGTATTATTTGTAATTTTTTCAATTTATATTTATTTTTATTTCTATTCTTTTGCGACCTACCGTTTTTTCAGACAATAATTATAAAAAAATCTTTGGTAATTTTTTCCCTTATGCATATATATATATATATATATATATATATATATTCTGTATATATTGCGTTTATATTTCGTATATATACCGTAT
>JAJOZX010006085.1:282500-285686 GCA_023014485.1 Bathynomus jamesi
AAAAGGCCTAATCACGACGCGACCAACGCGTGAGCGACCAGCTTCCAGAGGACGATCAACGACACTCACGGTATTAGTTTCCTTCTCAACACTCCTTCCACAGCGTTACATCGTCCGGGTAAGCCAAGTACATCATATTCTAAGTACTCTTGAAGCCTACATTAGCCTACCGCCGAACAGCAGGCTACTCTCCCAAAGTGAGTAATTAAACGTTCCAATTGACTCCCGTTAATAACGCAGTAGACCCTTTTCCTAATTCAAGTGTCCTTCAGAACCTGTAATTCACATCATCCGCTGTTGTGTTCACTATTGTATTTGTGCGATAAATAAGTTCTCTACTGCAGGCCTAATTCATATATAGTGTATATTTCCCTCAACTATCCTTAGGCCTATCCCAAACGCACGGGCATTCTTTATATCATTGCTAGGCCCATTCAATCATCTAGCCTACTTAATCAGTGTCATGTTTTCCATTAAATGTACCAAACGCACGTGCATTCTTTATATCATTTACTAGGCCCATTCAATGTTCTATGTTGCATGCCATTTACATACCATCGATGAGTATTATTTATACGTGTCAATTAAGCTATCAACATTTCATCTTATTAGCTAGGTCTTTGTTATAAGCGTAACGTAAACTATCAATTAATTACCGTTAGTTCTTTGTTATACCACAGTGAATAAATAACGGCTCATGCATATGGTGTATGGGGCTGCCAATGGAAACGGAAGAGCTGCTGTGAGGTTGTACCGACAGCGCTTCCCAAACAGACATGTGCCAAACCACCAAACGTTTGCGCATTTGCATCGGCGACTGCGAGAAACTGGAACATTCCATGCAAACATGCATGACACTGGTCGGGAGAGAAACGTGCGCACTCCTGACATGGAAGAAGAAATCCTACGGCGATTTGAGGACAATCCAAGCGCAAGCACGCGAGGTGTTGCACGTATCCTCGGTGTGAACCACGACCTGGTCTGGAGTGTGTTGCACGAGCAGCAGTTACATCCGTTTCATCGTCAGAGTGTCCAGGCATTACAACCTCGGGATTACCCTCTTCGTGTGGAATTCGCACGCTGGTTTCTGCAGCAGACAGCGGTGCAGCCTAATTTTCCGGCTTATGTGCTGTTCTCAGATGAGGCCTGTTTCACACGTGAGGGTGTTTAACATGCACAATTCTCACGTGTGGGCGCACGCAAATCCACATGCTACACGGGTGCATGCTCATCAAGAACGGTTCGCCGTCAATGTTTGGGCGGGTATCGTCCATGGCAAGTTGATTGGGCCGTACCTGCTGCCTGCCCGACTCGACGGGCGGGTTTACCGGATATTTCTTGAAGAAACGTTGCCGGAACTGCTGGAAGATGTTCCCGTGGCTATTCGTAGACGAATGTGGTTTCAACACGACGGGGCCCCAGCACACTCCAGCAACGATGTGCGGGATTATCTGAACGCCACTTTTGGGGACCGATGGATAGGCAGGGGTGGGCCCGTAGCCTGGCCACCGAGATCGCCCGATTTAACATGCCTCGATTTCTTCCTGTGGGGACACATGAAGAACCTCGTGTACGAGACTCTCAGAAGACCTCGTAGCAAGAATCGCTGTCGCCGTTGGAACTGTTCCCGAAATGCCGGTAATCTTTCGACGTGTACGTCGGTCAATGCTTCGACGCTGTCGGGCATACATTGATGCTACCGGTCGCAACTTTCAGCACCTTCTTTAAACATGTTACGCGTACTACGTCCGATTTAAGAATGCCCGCGGCAAGCGCGAGTCTAGCCTACTTCACCTTTTAGCCAATTGCAGCGGCGCCCTCTCGCGCCGAATGGTGACGTCAGCGGACATACACTTATAGACGAAAAGGGTTTGTCTTGGTGTTGCCTATCCCCCATTACAATTTGTACAGAAAGTTTTCAAACACCCTGTGTGTATATATATATATATATATATATATATATATATATATACCAATGACCGCGCAGTATATAAATGAATAGAAACGACATAAGTGTTAAGGAACGTTTCTGCACACGAGAGGAGAGATAACGAATAAATGAAAAATGAGGCGAACCGCCCGGGAATCGAACCCAGGGCCTTCCAATTGCCGGTTGGACGCGCTACCATTATGCTACGGACCTCACTCAATCACAAATCGAAATTCTCCCACATAGGGCAGAAAACCAATGCCCTGAGAGGGCACCCTCGCAAATCGTGAATATGCGCATATAACTGCAATGACCGCGAGTATATAAATGAATAGAAACGACATAAGTGTTAAGGAACGTTTCTGCACACGAGGAGAGATGACGAATAAATGAAAAATGAGGCGAACCGCCCGGGAATCTTATGTCGTTTCTATTCATATATATATATATATATATATATATATATATATATATATATATATATATATATATAATCCCCGCAAGGGGGTTCTAAGCTCGTGCTCTTGAGTGCTCTTTGTGCTCGTTTGTACGTGCTTGTTCCTGGAGGTTTCACGTGCGCCCTCCCGGCCCTAGCACCCAAGGATGATGGGGCTCGACCCTGCAGTCCTTGGTCTTTTTCCACTTCGACTGTCCCCTCCACCCTTTCTTTTTCCTCTGTCTTTCCTCTCACTTTTTCTTTGTTTTTTCCGCTGAGATATGCCCTTTAAATAGAGGCGAATAGGTTCTTCCTAAAAAAAAAAAAAAAAAAAAAAAAAATATATATATATATATATATATATATTATATTAGGGGACCATTCTGAGTTTGTGTTGTATGTATATATATATATATATATATATATATATATATAATATATATATATAATATTATTAGTGTCCCATAAGTCCGGCATCATAGGAGAAATTAATATTTTTCTATTTCTACAAACCCTAATTCATATTTTTCTTATGCTTGGGATGCCAATTTCCCGTCCACCATTCTGTTCAGTGACGAGGCTGTTTTTTATGGAAATGGTGAGGTAAATCGACAGAAACCCGCTACTGTTCTCAAAACAACCCTCACTGGTATACCTCTTCAAAGGAACAAGGTGGATCTCGGGTGATGGTATGGTGTGGCATTTGGAAGGATCGCATCATAGGCCCTCTCTTTTTCGATGAACATGTCACTGGAGGCACCTACCTACGTATGCTCAAGGAAGAAGCATTTCCAGTGTCTTGAACGAAGAAGGAAATTTC
>JAJOZX010006086.1:0-281648 GCA_023014485.1 Bathynomus jamesi
CCTTTCGTCGGTAGCTTATTATATATTCATTTAGTAGAAATTTATGTTACAAGAATCTGTTTCTGCGTTTCAGGAACCTTTTTTGCGGGTTTGTTTAGGTGACGGCGCAATAAGCACGCGGTAGACCTACGTTGTAATTTATTAATTTCCGAACGCTCGTTTTTTGTTTTTTAAGTAATTAAGATCATGGCACCCCCGTCAAGTACTTGCAGTCGCTGTGAAGGGAAATTTGCCGCTTACGCGTTTACAATGGCTAATAATAATGAACAGTTAGTTTGAGGTGGTGCTCAAGCATGGAAGTGCTGAGGAACGAGTTAGAACGTGAGAGGGAGGCCAGAGTTAGGCTTGAAGAAAGCGTGATGCTCCTGACGGCAAAATTAGAATCCCTTGAGACTGCAGTTACGACCCCTCCTGCCTCAGTTTCTAATAATAATATAAATAGTACTAATAGCCCTCTGTCTTCCCCTAGTTCCCAACCCTTCGTTCGAGTGCGTAATGGAGCCCCATTCAGAAAACCTAAGACTTGTCTACCAGTAATAACAAACAATAAGTTTTCTGTTTTAGGTTTCGAAGATGCTGATTAACCGGAAATACGACTCGTTGGCGATTCCATCGTTCGATTGCAGCTTGAGGAATTTTGTGAAAGAAACCCTCGTCATAGGCGCCGTTACTGCTACCCTGGTGCAAGGGTGGAGGATATAACTAATAGTGTTGACCATTTTACAGACTGTACCTCCGAGTACCTCCGAGTACACAACTAATAACGTTTTAAATTCTAGACCGGAAGAAAGGCTGGCCAGGTACAGGGACTTACTAGAGCGATTAAAGAAAAAACTAATAAGATTGTTTTAACAGGTACACTTCCTTGAATTATCGAACGTAACGATTTCTACAGCAAGGCGACCTATATTAACAATAACGTAAAGTCTCTTAGCCAACAGGAAGGAGTGCATTTTGCGAATTTTTGGAGCAGTTTCTACGGCAGGAGGGACTTGTTCCTCGAAGATTGACTTCATCTTAATGACGTTGGAGCTGCGCGTTTAGGAGGAATATTTCATAATACTGTCTCTTCTTTTCAGGCTGCCGTAACTCGAACGGTCACAGCGTAAATTCCACAAATTTCCCCTGCGCTCGTGAAGGTGTCGCAATTACAAACAATTTGAAAGTTCTATCCTTAAATGCTCGTAGCCTACGAAATAAAATACGAGTTTTTTTCTTTAATTGCTTGTAAAGACTATGATTTACTTGCGATAAATGAATCGTGGCTTAGAACGGAAACACGTGACTTTGTAGGGGAGTATCAAATCAAAGGTTATAGACTTTTTGTTAAAAACAGAATAGGTAGGCGAGGAGGCGGTGTTATGATGTATATCAAAGATAATATTGCGAACGTTATAGAAGTAAAGCACACAATTCCAGAACCAATAGATTCGACTATACCAGAACTTAAATTTAACGATTTCAAACTTATTGTTGCGGTTATATATAGGCCCCCTAATCAAACAACTGATACAAACAAAGCGTTATATCGTGAACTAAAGAGAATAATAGGTAGTAAGCAGGCTTTAGTTATGGGTGACTTTAATTGCGCCAACGTGAATTACGATACAATGCAGGGAGACGCGGAAGGTAATCGTTTAATTTTCTCAAGGATAGCTTTCTTATTCAAAAGGTTGGGGAACCTACGAGGTTGGACAGTATTTGAGATTTAGTAATAACTATGGATGATAGGCTAATTACTGATCTTCAAGTAATAGAACCGTTAAGCAATAGCGATCACAATATGGTAGAGTTTGTCCTCTCAGTAAGTCAATCGAAATCAGCTAACTCGACTAAAATTCCTAACTTCCAGCACGAGGACTTTTGTAAATTTTGAAATAAATTGTCACACGTCAATTAAGAAAACGTGATGGGGAACTCCAACGCAAAACTAATGTGGGAAACGTTTGAAAGAGTATTTAGGACTATAAATGAGGAATGTGTACCGTACAAAATTAAGCGTGCGAAAGTAAATAACAAGCACTTGTGGTACACTTCTAGAGTAGAAGATATTATAAAGAATAGAGATAGGGCTTATACGCTACATAAGTGTGTAGTGAATACTCTTATTTTAGTTTCAAGATAAATGTTAATTTTACCGTCTTGAATTTCGGAATAGTATAAATTCATTTTAAATTAGTTACCCCATTATAATTCAATTGTGAACCACATTAATACTAATTTTATGTATACTATATTATTTTATTGTATGTAAACATAATTAATTATATATCACAATTGTCAGTTAATTATTTATATTCAAATATTTATTTTAATCTAATACCATGTCCATTTTACAAATAAATAATAGAAGACCAATGGTTATATTTTCCACCTTTGGTACTGTCGCAGTTTCGCCTAACGGACTCAATACGGCTAGTGAGATAATCACTGGTTGGCACTTAACTAGCGGCAGTGCTTATGGCTACATCATCCAGGTTAACCTATACCGGATAGATGCGCTACGGTCCCAAGCCGTAGCTTGCCTAGGCCGACGACGACGACGACGTAAACCAACAATTGGTGACTCCGGAGCTGGATTACCCCTTTTACCCGAACGACTAGGATTAGACTGTAACGTCGTTCGTGCCCTTCACCCCCTTCACCCGAACGACTAGGACTAGACTGTAATGTCGTTCGTGCCCATCACCCCCTTCACCCGAGCGACTAGGACCAGACTGTAACGTCGTTCGTGCCCATCACCCCCTTCACCCGAGCGACTAGGACCAGACTGTAATGTCGCTCGTGCCCTCTGCCCCTCACCCCTGCCCGTGCGCTCTGTGCCTGCGCTCGTCTCAACCTCCACTCCTTAGTTGGGAACTTGTCGTCTTGCTTGTACGTTAGCAAGCATAGGAGAAGATGCCTGACGACGCTGGTGCCATCTCCCACTTGAGCGTAAAGCTCCCCGTCTTCTGGCCGGGTGATCCATTTATTTGGTTCCACCAAGTGGAATCACAATTCAACTTGGGAAGGATCACCGCTAGCAGGACGAAATACGATCATGTTTTGTCCTCTCTACCAGCGAACATCATCTCTGAAGTCCGTGACGTCATCGTATCTACTTCCACGAGTGAGGACCCATACAACGATCTGAAGTCTGCCATCCTGTGCCGCACCACTGTCTCCGAGCGTGAGAAACTACATCAGTTAATCTCAAAAGAAGAACTTGGAGACCGTAAGCCCACTCAAATGCTGAGGGCTATGCAGTGCGCTCTAGGCGAACGCGCACAAACCTTCGATAAGGACATCTTTAGACAGTTGTTCTTGCAGAAACTTCCTCCATCAGCTCAGCGTGTCTTGGCCACTATGGATCCTGCTACTCCAGTTAATAAACTAGCAGAAACTGCCGACAAAGTAGTGGAGATTGACACAGCTCCGGTCAACAACGTGAACACACAATCGGAACTGGAGTTGAAAGTGAAAGAGTTAAGTCAACAACTCAACCACGTTTGTTCTCTGCTACAAAATCAACGGCAAAGAAGCCATTCTCGGTCAAGATTTACGAAGAGGCATCGTTCGAGTTCCGGGAAGATCTGCTTCTACCTCGAAATTTGGAAAGAAGGCTAGGAAGTGCATCTCCCCTTGCAATTTTCATCGGAAAACCCCAGCAGCGAGTCCTAATGGCGTCTAGTACTCGCACTGCCAACCTGTTATTCATAAAGGACAGGAACTCTGGTGTCAATTTCTTGGTCGATACCGGAGCGTCAGTCAGTGTATTCCTCAAAAATCTGGTCATACGCACTCGGAATCTCCGCCTCTATACGCTGCTAACGGTTCACGCATACCCACGTACGGTACTCAGTCGCGTGAACTAAACTTGGGCCTTCACCGATCCTTCAAGTGGATTTTCATCTGTGCTCAAGTGCGGCATCCCATAATCGCGCTGACTTCCTCCAGCATTTCAAACTCCTGGTGGATCTTGACAAGCGACGCTTATGCGACCAGGCCACACTGCTTTCTGTTCTTGCCAAACAGGTTGCCCTTCCGGACGCCTCGAACTCTGCACTTTCCCTCGTTCCCCCTAATTCCATGTACCAGTGCCTTTTCCAACGATATCCAGGAATTCTTCAAACCGAGCAGATGGGTGATACCATTAAGCACACCATTACCCATCACATTACAACAAAAGGTCCCCCTGTGTTTGCAAACCCAGACGTCTTGCCCCGGACAAACTGAAAGCTGCCAATCGGAATTCCAGCTTATGATGGATCTTGGGATAAAAGACCTTCCAAAAGCAGTTGGTCCTCTCCCCTACACCTGGTCCAGAAGAAGTCAGGAGACTGGAGACCATGTGGGGATTACCGATTTTTGAATTCGACAACCATCCCGGACCGATATCCGGTACCAAATGTCCAAGACTTTACTTCTCTTCTCCACGGCAAATCTATCTTCAGTAAAATAGATCTCGTTAAGGCTTTCCACCACATTCCCGTAGAGCCTTCGGATATTCCCAAGACTGCAGTTTGTACACCATTTGGGTTATTCGAATTTGTGAAGATGCCGTTCGGGCTACGGAATGCTGCGCAAACCTTTCAGAGGTTTATAGATGAGGTCACCAGAGGCTTAGACTTTGTTTATGCCTACATCGATGATTTGCTTGTGGCCAGCTCAACGGAAGAGGAACATAAGGAACATCTTTCACTCCTCTTTCAACGCTTAGAACAATACGGTGTTACTATTAATGCATCTAAGTGTGTGTTTGCACAGCCAACCTTGGAATTCTTGGTCACACGATTTCGCAGCACGGAATTACCCCCCTTCAGGACAAGTGTGAAGTGATAAAAAATTACCCAATGCCAAATAATCAGCGTGAGTTACGTCGGTTTCTAGGTTTGGTAAATTATTACCACAAGTTCATTAAAAACTGTGCCAGTGTTCTTGCTCCTCTACACGCTATGATCACACAAACGCAAGGTAACGAAATTGGTATGGTGTAGCGATAGTTTACAGGCGTTCGACAATGCCAAAAAATGCTATCAATAGTGCATTGTCTTTGTCATTTCCTATCAGTGATGCCCCCTAACTCTGACGGTCGATGCATCAGATGTTGCGATCGGTGGAGTGTTGGAACAAACCATTAACGGTCAACAAGCACCCATCGCGTTTTACTCGAAAAAGCTGCAGCCAGCCCAAACGCGTTATAGTGCTTTCGGACGTGAACTTCTTGCTATTTACTTAAACGTGAAGCATTTTCAACATTTCCTTGAAGGCCGAGAGTTTTGTGTTTTTACCGACCACCACAAACCTTTGGTCACTGTCTTCAATAAAAACAGCTGTAACCACTCTCCCAGAGTCATCAGGCAACTCGATTATATCTCGCAATTTACCACAGATATCCGCCACATCAAAGGTGTCTTGAACACTCCAGCGGATGCACTCTCAAGAATAGAGATTACTTCTGTTACCCTCAGCTCTACACTGTGGAATGCTATTGCACAGGATCAAGATAAGGATATGGAACTACAAGACCTGCTCAGAGAAGACTCCACTCACTCACTTTCCCTCAAGAAAATGAGTATGCCAGGATTGTCTGTGCCCCTCTATTGCGACGTATCAACAGCTGCTATTCGCCTTATGTCCCTCCATGTCACAGACAAGCAGTCTTCACGGATCTTCATAACCCTCCCATCCTGGTATCCGTGCTTCGCAACACCTGGTTACCTCTCGCTTTGTTTGGCCCTCGATGCGCAAGGATGTCAAACATTGGACCAAAACGTGCCTTGCCTGCCAGCGTGCCAAAGTCCAAAGGCACACCAGGTCCCCCTTTGACGCATTTCCGCCCCCATCCCAGCGATTTGAAATAATTCATGTAGACATTGTTGGCCCTCTTCCAGTGATTCAAGGCCAACGTTATCTGCTCACCTGTCTCGACCGCTTTTCCAGATGGCCTGAAGCCATCCCACTTCCTGATATCCAAGCGGACACTGTTGCAAGAGCCTTTCTTCATGGATGGGTATCAAGATTTGGATTGCCGACAAAAGTCATCACTGACCAAGGTCGCCAATTTGAGTCTTCGCTTTGGAAGAAGTTTACCAGCTTGTTGGGTACAGTACATGCGCATACCTGTGCGTATCATCCGCAAGCTAACGGCCTCGTCGAACGCTTCCATCGCCAGCTGAAGTCATCCCTTATGTGTCACGAAGACTCCCATTGGATGGATAAGCTTCCACTCGTTTTGCTTGGTATTCGCTCTGCATTTAAGAGTGATCTGAAGACTACAGCGGCTGAACTAGTCTATGGAACAACACTGCGGCTACCAGGTGGCTACTTCACTGCAGGGGATAAGTCATGCGATCCTACGGAATTCGCTCAAACACTTTCCTCTCACATGCAGTCCCTTCAGCCTGTTCCCCCTCGATTGACTAGCCAACAGAACATCTTTGTTTCCCCTGCCCTCCAGTCTTGCACCCACGTTTTCGTTCGTGTACCTCTCCCAAAACGGCCTCTCCAATGTCCATATGACGGGCCCTATGAAGTTCTCCGACGTACGCGCAAATCATTTCTCATCCAGCGCGGTTCCAAGGTCGACAAGGTTTCTATCGATCGTCTTAAGCCTGCGTTTTTGGAATCAACCTTAAGCGAGGTACATGTAGCTACCAAAAAGGTCGAGAGGAAATCAGTGTCGTTCGGAACTCTTTGAACTTCCTCTCTGGTGGGGGAGTGTGTAGTGAATACTCTTATTTTAGTTTCAAGATAAATGTTAATTTTACCGTCTTGAATTTCGGAATAGTATAAATTCATTTTAATTAGTTACCCCATTATAATTCAATTGTGAACCACATTAATACTAATTTATGTATACTATTATTATTTTATTGTATGTAAACATAATTAATTATATATCACAATTGTCAGTTAATTATTTATTCAAATATTTATTTTAATCTAATACCATGTCCATTTTACAAATAGATAAAAGAAAACCAATGGTTATATTTTCCACCTTTGGTACTGTCGCAGTTTCGCCTAACGGACTCAATACGGCTAGTGAGATAATCACTGGTTGGCACTTAACTAGCGGCAGTGCTTATGGCTACATCATCCAGGTTAACCTATACCGGATAGATGCGCTACGGTCCCAAGCCGTAGCTTGCCTAGGCCAACGACGACGACGAAAACCAACAAGTGCGATAAAGACAATTTGTGGTTACGAAACAACTACATATCTCTAAGGCGTGAAGCGAAAAGTGTGTTAAAAAAGTCCAATTGAAATCTCCATAGCTCGTGACGGTAAAGAAAACCCCAAGCGATTCTTTCAATACGTCAATAATAGAAATCTAGTAAAAAGTGTCTTCGCGCCGTTGAAAAATGTTAACGGAGATCTAGTTTCTGAAAACAAGGAAATGGCTACCTTGCTAAACGAATTCTTTAGGTCAGTTTTTACTATAGAAGATGTAACGAATATCCCTACGGTCATAGACATAATACCTTTTGATAATGGTAATATTTTGGATAATATAGTGGTTAGTGAAGGGGAGGTAATGAAAACGTGTAAATCACCGGGGCCGAATTCCATATATCCCATACAACTAAAAGAATTAAAAGATAGCATTGTTGTGCCGCTAACAACGATTTTTAATGCGTCTGTTTCTGAGGGGTGCGTACCAGATAATTTCAAGTTAGCAAACGTAACACCTATCTTTAAGAAAGGCTACAAAGATGCGGCGGGAAAATATAGGCCAATCAGTTTAACGTCTGTTGTAGGTAAGCTACTGGAATCAATAATTAGGGATCGTATAGTCGAACGCTTAGAATTGCATAACTTAGTTAGAAACACGCAGCAAGGTTTTAGGCTAAACAAATCTTGCTTAACTAATCTTTTAGAATTTTCTCAAAGCGTGGTTGACGTTTACGATAGTCATCGGGCGGTTGATGTAGTGTATTTAGATTTTCAAAAAGCGTTTGACACCGTACCGCACAAAAGACTCATTGAGAAAACTAAGGCTCATGGAATCAGGGGTGTAGTAATAAATTGGATAGAAGAGTGGTTGCGAGGTAGGAAACAGAGGGTGGTCGTTGATGGAGCGAAGTCGTGTTGGGCTAATGTAGTGAGTGGCGTTCCTCAGGGTTCTGTATTGGGCCCCTTGCTTTTTCTTATATATATTAACGATTTAGATGAAGGCTTATTCAGTACAGTTTCAAAGTTTGCGGATGACACGAAGCTGGGTGGTAGGGCGATTAATGACGAAGATAGAGGTAAAATCCAGAATGATCTGAATAAAATCGTTGATTTGTCAGTCACATGGCAAATGAGATTTAACGTCGATAAGTGCAAAATTTTGCATATAGGTTCGCGTAACGGTAATTTGGGGTATAGTATGTCAGGGAAAGAGTTGATAAGCGTAGAACAGGAAAAAGATTTAGGAGTTTTTGTCACTGGTGATTTCAAAGTAGCGAAACAAAGTTCAGCAGCGGTCAATAAAGCGAACAAAGTGTTAGGTTTTATAGCTCGGAATTTTGAGTACAAATCGCGCGATATTATAGTTCTTCTTAATAAATCATTAGTTAGACCCCATTTGGAGTACGCGATCCAATTTTGGAATCCGCATATGCGCAAAGATATAAACAAATTCGTACGAGAATAGGCTTAAAGAGTTAAAATTGACTACACTCGAGACTAGGAGGCTCTTATATATATATATATATATATATATATATATATATATATATATATATATATATATATAGAAACCACGTAAGTATAGAGGGCGGTCACCTCATTTTTCATTTGTTCGTTATTTCTCTTCCTCGTGTGCAGAACACTCCTCTATACTTACGTCGTTTCTATACATTAATATACTGCGTGGTCATTGCAGTTAAATGTACATATTCACGATTTGCGAGGGTGCCCTCTCAAGGCATTGGTTTCTGCCCTATGTAGGAGAATTGCGACTTCTGACTATCGAGGCCCATGGTGTAATGGATAGCGCGTCTGACCGGCAATCGGAAGATCCTGGGTTCGATTCCCGGGCGGTCACCTCATTTTTCATTTGTTCGTTATTTCTCTTCCTCGTGTGCAGAACACTCCTCTATACTTACGTCGTTTCTATACATTAATATACTGCGTGGTCATTGCAGTTATATATATATATATATATATATTATATATATATATATATATATAAAATGTAATGTTATAATGTTATAATGTTTCAGACCAACAAAGACCCTAGGATCCACTCATGGCTGGTCTACTTAACTGTGTTCGTAATTGTGTATTGTGCATGTCCTCCGTGGAGGCGGAGGGGACCTACAATTTAACGTGGGTTCCGAACCACAAAGCCTTAATTTTACTACCTTAAACTATACCCAATCTATCAACATATGCGTCTAATCGATTTTTAAACATGTTTATAGACGTGCTACTAATTACTTCTACCGGCAAACTATTCCAGCTATTTACTATTCTATGCGTAAAAAAGTTTTTCGCAACTGCTGTCTCGAACCTTCTACTTGTCAACTTATACCCGTTATTTCTAGTCCTATTATATTGAGATATTCCGAAAAAGCTATCTCTATCTACGTTATCGAACCCATTCATAATTTTGAAAACCTGGATTAGATCACCCATTAGCCTCCTAGTCTCGAGTGTAGTCAATTTTAACTCCTTAAGCCTATCCTCGTACGAATTTGACCTAAGCAACGGAATCATCTTACTTGCTCGTCTTTGAACTCTTTCGATTTTGTCTATATCTTTGTGCATATGCGGATTCCAAAATTGGATCGCGTACTCCAAGTGGGTCTAACTAATGATTTATAAAGAGGAACTATAATATCGCGCGATTAGTCCTCAAAATTCCGAGCTATAAAACCTAACACTTTGTTTGCTTTATTGATCGCTGGTGTACTTTGTTTCGCTACTTTTAAATCACCAGTGACTATAACTCCTAAATCTTTTTCCTGCTCTACGCTTGTTAACTCCTTCCCTGACATACTATACGCAAAATTACCGTTACGCGAACCTATATGTAAAATTTTGCACTTATCGACGTTAAATCTCATTTGCATGTGACTGACCAATCAACGATTTTATTCAGATCTTCCTGGATTTTACCTCTATCTTCGTCATTAATCGCCCTACCACCCAGCTTCGTTCATCCAAACTCTGAAACTGTACTGACTAGGCCGACATCTAAATCGTTAATATATATAAGAAAAAGTAAGGGGCCCAATACAGAACCCTGAGGAACGCCACTCGCTACATTAGCCCAACATGACTCCGCTCCATCAACGACCACACTCTGTTTCCTACCTCGCAACCACTCTTCTATCCAATTTGTTACTACACCTCTGATTCCATGAGCTTTAGTTTTTTCAATAAGTATTTTGTGCGGTACAGTGTCAAACGCTTTTTGAAAATCTAAATACACTACATCAACCGCCCGATGACTATCGTAAACGTCAACGACGCTTTGAGAAAATTCTAAAAGATTAGTTAAGCAAGATTTATTTCGCCTAAAACCGTGCTGCGTGTTTCTAACTAAGTTATGCAATTCTAAGCGTTCGACTATACGATCCCTAATTATTGATTCCAGTAGCTTACCTACAACAGACGTTACACTGATTGGCCTATAATTTCCCGCCGCACCTTTATCGCCTTTCTTAAAGATAGGTGTTACGTTTGCTAACTTGAAATTATCTGGTACGCACCCCTCAGAAATAGACGCATTAAAAATCTTTTTTAGCGGCACAACAATGCTATCTTTTAATTCTTTTAGTTGTATGGGATATATGGAATCCGGCCCCGGTGATTTACGCGTTTTCATTTTACCAATATAGCGCATTACATCCCCTTCACTAACCACTATATTATCCAAAATATTACCATTACCAAAAGGTATTATGTCTATAACCGTAGGGATATTCGTTACATCTTCTATAGTAAAAACTGACGTAAAAAATTCGTTTAGCAAGGTAGCCATTTCCTTGTTTTCAGAAACTAGATCTCCGTTAACATTTTTCAACGGCCACAAGACACTTTTTACTGGATTTCTATTGTTGACGTATTGAAAGAATCGCTTGGGGTTTTCTGTACCGTCACGAGCTATGGAGATTTCAAATTCTCGCTTGGACTTTTTTATTACACTTTTCGCTTCACGCCTTAGAGATATGTAATTGTTTCGAACCCAAATTGTCTTTATCGCAGTTATGTAGCCTATAAGCCGTATCTCTACTCTTTATAATGTCTCCTACTCTAGAAGTAAACCACAAGTGCTTGTTGTTTACTTTCGCACGCTTAATTTTGTACAGTACACATTCCTCATTTATAGTCCTAAATACTGTTTCAAACGATTCCCACATTGCTTTTGCGTTGGAGATCACTATTACGTTTTTCCAATTGACCTGTGACAATTTATTTCAAAATTTACAAAAGTCTGCGTGTTGGAAGTTAGGAGTTTTAGTCGAGTAGCTGGTTTCAAGTGACTTACTGAGAGGACAAGCTCTACCATATTGTGATCGCTATTGCTTAAAGGTTCTATTACTTGAAGATCAGTAATTAGCCTATCATCCGTAGTTATTACTAAATCTAAAATACTGTCCAACCTCGTAGGTTCCCCAACCTTTTGAATAAGAAAGCTATCCTCGAGAAAATTAACTACACGTTTACCTTCCGCGTCTCCCTGCATTGTATCGTAATTCACGTTGGCGCAATTAACGTCACCCATAACTAAAGCTTCCTCACTACCTATTATTCTCTTTAGTTCACGATATAACGCTTCGTCTGTATCAGCTGTTTGATTAGGGGGCCTATATATAACCGCAACAACAATTTGAAATTGTTCAATTTAAGTTCTGCTATAGTCGGATCTATCTGTTCTGGAATTGTGTGCTTTACTTTTATAACGTTCGCAATATTATCTTTGAATACAACATAACACCGCCTCCTCGCCTACCTATTCTGTTTTTAACATAAAGTCTATAACCTCTAATTTGATACTCCCCTACAAAGTCACGTGTTTCCGTTCTAAGCCACGATTCATTTATCGCAATTAAATCATAGTCTTTACAAGCAATTAAAGAAAAAAATTCGTTTATTTTATTTTGTAGGCTACGAGCATTTAAGGATAGAACTTTCAAATTGTTTGTAATTGCGACACCTTCGCGAGCGCAGGGGAAGTTTGTGAAAATTACTCTGGGACCGTTCGAGTTACGGCAGCCTGAAAAGAAGAGACAGTATTATGAAATAGTCTTCCTAAACGCGCAGCTCCAACGTCATTAAGATGAAGTCCATCTCCGAGGAACAAGTCCCTCCTGCCGTAGAAGCTGTTCCAAAAATTTGCAAAATGCACTCCTTCCTGTTGGCAAAGAGACTTTAGGTTATTGTTGATATAGATCGCCTTGCTGTAGAAATCGTTATGTTGGATAATTCGAGGAAGTATACCTGTTAAAACAATCTTATTAGTTTTTTCCTTTAGTCGCTCTAGTAAGTCCCTGTACCTAGCCAGCAGTTCTTCCGATCTAGAATTTAAAACGTTATTAGTACCGACATGAATAACATACGTTGTGTCCTCGGAGGTACCGTCTGTAAAATGGTCAACACTATTAGTTATATCCTCCACCCTTGCACCAGGGTAGCAGTAACGGCGCCTACGACGAGGGTTTCTCCCACAGAATTCCTCGAGCTGCCCTCGAACAATGGAATCGCCAACGAGTCGTATTTCCGGTTCATCAGCATCTTCGAAACCTAAAACAGAAAACTTATTGTTTGTTGTTACTGGTAGACAAGTCTTAGGTTTTCTCAATGGTGCTCCATTACGCACTCGAACGAAGGGTTGGGACCTGAGGCAGGAGGGGTCGTAACTGGAGTCTCAAGGGATTCTAATTTTGCCGTCAGGAGCATCACGCTTTCTTCAAGCCTAACTCTGGCCTCCCTCTCTCGTTCTAACTCGTTCCTCAGGTCTTCCATGCTTGAGCACCACCTGCAAACTAACTGCTCATTATTATTAGCCATTGTAAACGCGTAAGCGGCAAATTTCCCTTCACAGCAACTGCAATTATTTTTCGAGGGTGGAAATTAATAAATTACAAAGTAGGTCTACCGCGTGCATATTGTGCCGTCACCTGCACAAACCCGCAAAAATTTTCTTGAAACGCAGAAACAGGTTCTTGTAACACAAATTTATACTAAATGAATATATAATTAAGCTACCGACGAAAGATCTGTAAAAGAAAAAGTATTAATAAAACTTAACTGTCCGCTATTCGACCGTCTTTTTTCATTTTTTCTCACGGTGGGTGACCACACTCTACTTGATCCCCCGAAGGAAGGGAAAAAGAACCTTATGAAACCTCGTTTTCTGATAGATTTGAAAAACAAAAAAGGCAAACGAAGGGAATTTCAACCTTATGAAACCTCGCTTATTAATAGGTTCGGGAATCAAACAAAGCAAGCCACGTTCACTAGCCTTGGTTTAATCAAATAATATAGTAATGAATAAAGTCAATAAATTAAATATATTCGTTAATGAATGATTAGTAACACGCAGTAATTTAGTTATGAATGCACCAAACACTATTTTTTTTAAGACACTTCAACGAAAACCACTTATTCAATTGGTAACACTGAACACTCGATAAAACACGTCTGTTCACAAGGAAAGACTGATCACATATGATATATAATATACAGGGTGTACATAAAGTCAGGATCTATTTTTGTGAAGCACTTGGAAATTATATGGAATTCAATCATAAAATGATAAAGTGGTAACATTTATTAAATAATTAAGAGTAGGATTCGACGTGACGCCCATCAGTATCCCTGCACAGCTCAAATCGTTCCGCAGCATTTCTAAACACATTCTGGAGCATTTGCGGGGTTATGTTATCTGCAGCAGTTCGTATACGTGTACGTAAGTTTTCAAGACTCGTAATCTTCGTCTGATAGACGTGCGATTTGATAAAGCCCCATGCAAAGAAATCTAAAGGGGTTAAATCTGGTGATCTCGCTGGCCAAGGTCTGTTGCTTCCGCGTCCGATCCAGCGATTTGGAAAACGTCCATTTAGATAATCCTGAACAATTTTGGCATAGTGACAAGGAGCACCATCATGTTGATAGATGACGGTACTAGCAATCCTATCCCCAATCAGCTGAGGTTCAAGGAATTGCTGCAACATGTCCAGATAAATAAGCTCCGTAACTGTAGCTTCAGCAAAGAAAAAAGGACCATAAACCTTAGATTTTGTTAAACCCATCCAGACATTAACTTTAGGTGAGTCTCTTTCCCAATTTTGGACGAAATCATTCGGTCTTTCATCTGCCCAAATTCGACAGTTATGGCGATTTACTTTTCCACACGTATGGAAAGTGGCTTCATCACTAAAGAGAATGTTGTCCATTAAATTATCACTCCAGATTTGTTCTACGAGATCAGCACACACAGCACTTCGTCGAGGGAAATCTTCCTCATGTAAATCATATAAAACCTGCAAATGATAGCTTTTCTTCTGCAAATTAACTTTCAGAATTTTGTGCACAGATGACGTCGGGAGGCCGAGTCTGTGTGATGCAGCACGAACGGACGTACGTGGCTCCTCAGTGATAATTCCGCGTACTGCATTCACGGTAAGATCTGACATACACGGTCGTCCTGATCTTGCTTCATCATTTACAGATCCCGTTCGTTTAAATTTGTTCACCAATTTTCGTATTGTCTTGTCTATTGGCCCCGGCTTATGAAATCTCCTTCTAAACTTCTCTCTTATGTCATTGTATTTCTTTCCCTCGATTCCCTCGATTTTTCTAATTTACTTTCGGGTCCTGGTCCGGGTCTGGGTCGGACCCGAAAGTTCACTTTCAGGTCCTGTCGGGTCTTTCAGTATATGACCCGGGTCTGGATCGGGTCCATTATTAAAAATGTAATAATTATAATCTGGTATTGGATAGGTAATAAGACTGCTACCGTAGCTACATTAAGATGTTTTCTGAAACATACTAAAACATTATATGGCTATACGGTAGTAGCCTAACCATATATATTAATTAATCCGATTTTGGAAATGTTTGAAAGTAGGTATATTAATTGTATTAATATTTAGTAGTAACTGCGTATAGTTGTTATACATGCATTGCTCAGGGGCAAAGTACGAAGTATGATTGCTCTCTTCAGCCCCCTTATTCTAAATTTTTATTAATTTTGTGAAAACAAATTCTATATTTTTTTGAGTGAACTCAAATGGAAATTATCATCTTCTTGCATTAAAATTAAATATTTTGTTTATCTTAAAAAACAAAAATAAAACAGATAATATGAAATAATTAAAGTCATTTGGTAGTAATATTGTCTTCATATTTTGAGGGCAACATATTCTGTGAACTCCTTCAAAACAGATATTGATATAGCGGCATAGCCCACACTTATTTCTCCTAGAACCTAGATTGAAAGTTGTGGCAAGACAGGAAAGAGATGTCTGAATTTTTAACTGATTTTTGTTTTGAATATACAGAGTGTGTGTATATATATATATATATATATATATATATATATATATATATATATATATGAAAATTATTTCACGAACGTAACAGTGCATATATATATATATATATATATATATATATATATATATATATATATATTATATATATATATATATATATATATATTATTATATATATATATATGCGCTTCTTAACTGAAATATTTTTGTTAGGACTATTCTACACTATTTTATTTGAGAAGACTTTATTCCCCAACACCGTTCGATCGCAACCACAATACTGCGTCTAATAATGATTGCGAAAGAGAATTTCTTTGCGGGTTCAGAATGAAGCGAGAACGGAGAACAATCTTTCAACGCTAACGTTTTCTCAATTGACGTGTGACAATTTATTTCGAAATTTACAAAAGTCTGCGTGCTGGAAGTTAGGAATTTTAGTCGAGTTAGCTGGTTTCGAATGACTTACTGAGAGGACAAACTCTTCCATATTGTGATCGCTATTGCTCAACGGTTCTATTACTTGAAGATCAGTATGTATATATATATATAACTTGGTTGAATGGTTTTTTTTCTTAGGGAAGCGCTTAGCGAGGAATAGGAGGACGAAAAGATGGTGTGTATATATATATATCCTAAAGAATGACGCTTGTATAGGAGATATATATATACATATAGTGGTTAGCGTCGCTGACTACGAAACCATCGGCCCGGGTTCGAGACCCGACGGCAGCCGGCGCGCAGCAAAACCCAGCTGTTCATCCTTCCACACATCTTCAAATAATAGAACCGTTGGGCAATAGCGATCACAATATGGTAGAGTTTGTCCTCTCAGTAAGTCACTCGAAACCAGCTAACTCGACGAAAATTCCTAACTTCCAGCACGCAGACTTTAGTAAATTTCGAAATAAATTGTCACACGTCAATTGGGAAAACGTGATGGGGAACTCCAACGCAAAACTAATGTGGGAATCGTTCGAAACAGTATTTAGGACTATAAATGAGGAATGTGTACCGTACAAAATTAAGCGTGCGAAAGTAAACAACAAGCCCTTGTGGTTTACTTCTACAGTAGGAGACATTATAAAGAGTAGAGATAGGGCTTATAGGCTACATAAGTGCGATAAAGACAATTTGTGGTTACGAAACAACTACATATCTCTTAGGCGTGAAGCGAAATGTAATAAAAAAGTCCAAGCGCGAATTTGAAATCTCCATAGCTCGTGACGGTAAAGAAAACCCCAAGCGATTCTTTCAATACGTCAATAATAGAAATCCAGTAAAAAGCGTCTTGTGGCCTCTGAAAAATCTAAACGGAGATCTAGTTTCTGAAAACAAGGAAATGGCTACCTTGCTAAACGAATTTTTTACGTCAGTTTTTACTATAGAAGATGTAACAAATATCCCTACGGTCACGGACATAATACCGTTTGATAATGGTAATATTTTGGATAATATAGTGGTTAGTGAAGGGGAGGTAACGCGCTATATTGATAAAATGAAAACGCGTAAATCACCGGGGCCGGATTCCATATATCTCATACAACTAAAAGAATTAAAAGATAGCATTGTTGTGCCGCTAACAAAGATTTTTAATGCGTCTATTTCTGAGGGGTGCGTACCAGATAATTTCAAGTTAGCAAACGTAACACCTATCTTTAAGAAAGGCGATAAAGGTGCGGCGGGAAATTATAGACCAATCAGTTTAACGTCTGTTGTAGGTAAGCTACTGGAATCAATAATTAGGGATCGTATAGTCGAACACTTAGAATTCCATAAGCTAGTTAGAAATACGCAGCACGGATTTAGGCGAAACAAATCTTGCTTAACTAATCTTTTAGAATTTTTCCAAAGCGTCGTTGACGTTTACTATAGACATCGGGCGGTTGATGTAGTGTATTTAGATTTTCAAAAAGCGTTTGACACCGTGCCGCACAAAAGACTCATTGAAAAAACTAAGGCTCATGGAATCAGGGGTGTAGTAATAAATTGGATAGAAGAGTGGTTGCGAGGCAGGAAACAGAGGGTGGTCGTTGATGGAGCGGAGTCGTGTTGGGCTAATGTAGCGAGTGGCGTTCCTCAGGGTTCTGTATTGGGCCCCTTGCTTTTTCTTATATATATTAACGATTTAGATGTCGGCCTAGTCAGTACAGTTTCAAAGTTTGCGGATGACACGAAGCTGGGTGGTAGGGCGATTAATGACGAAGATAGAGGTAAAATTCAGGAAGATCTGAATAAAATCGTTGATTGGTCAGTCACATGGCAAATGAGATTTAACGTTGATAAGTGCAAAATTTTGCATATAGGTTCACGTAACGGTAATTTTGCGTATAGTATGTCAGGGAAAGATTTAACAAGCGTAGAGCAGGAAAAAGATTTAGGAGTTATAGTCACGGGTGATTTAAAAGTAGCGAAACAAAGTACAGCAGCGGTCAATAAGGCGAACAAAGTGTTAGGTTTTATAGCTCGAAATTTTGAGTACAAATCGCGCGATATTATAGTTCCACTTTATAAATCATTAGTTAGACCCCATTTGGAGTACGCGGTCCAATTTTGGAATCCGCATATGCGCAAAGATATAGACAAAATCGAAAGAGTTCAAAGACGAGCAACTAAGATGATTCCGTCGCTTAGGTCAAAGTCGTACGAGGATAGGCTTAAGGAGTTAAAATTGACAACACTCGAGACTAGGAGGTTAAGGGGTGATCTAATCCAGGTTTTGAAAATTATGAATGGGTTCGAAAACGTAGATAGAGATAGCTTTTTCGAAATATCTCAATATAATAGGACTAGAAATGACGGGTCTAAGTTGACAAGTAGAAGGTTCGAGACAGCAGTTGCGAAAAACTTTTTTACGCATAGAATAGTAAATAGCTGGAATAGTTTGCCGGTAGAAGTAATTAGTAGCACGTCTATAAACATGTTTAAAAATCGATTAGACGCATATGTTGATAGAAAGGGTATAGTTTAAGGTAGTAAAATTAAGGCTTTCTGGGGATAGATCCCACAGCTCAACACAAGTGTTGTGGGATATAGGGAGGCAGCGTCTTGGGTTAGGGGATACTCTCTGTCCTTACACACCCCATTTAAAGAGATTCCTCTGCCGAGCGGTGCCCCCCATAGTACTGTGAGGTATTGAGAAACTCATGATCTTCACTTGCCCCACAAACACCTTTAAATGGGTGACCGAAAATGGGTGCACACACATTTCTACATTACTGTACAGTCTTTACAGTCACACCTACACTTTTTCTCGTAAGTGTATATATTGTAATGTATATGATTGTAAATTTTGACTTGGTCCGCAATCGATATGGACCGTGACTTGATGGATACCGTAATGAAATTGACTGGATTCTTTGGATCTGATATATTTGCATGTCCGTTATAAATAGATATAGAGTGTAACATATTTGTGGATAGTAGTCTATTATGACTAGATCCTCTGGATCCAGAGATTCTATCTTTAGTTTTAAATCGATAATTAATTGGTTTTAAATTGATAATTATTTAGTTTCGTAAAAATTGGTCGTTGCCAATTTACCGGCGGTTTTTACATAAATTTCTTATGGTCTTGTGGTTCGGAACCCACGTAAAATTGTAGGTCCCCTCCGCCACCACGGAGGACATACACAATACACGATTACGAACACAGTTAGGTAGACCAGCCATGAGTGGATCCTAGGGTCTTTGTTGGTCTGAAACATTATATCATTATAACATTATAACAATAAAAAAAAAAAAAAGTGGTTGGTAGATAAATGGGTACCCTAGGTGGCCTAGTGGTTAAGACGCTGTGCTGCTGATGGGGCGTGGTTCGGATTCCACGTTAAACTGTAGGTCTAAGGTGGAGTGAAAAGCTTGACCTTCGTCAGAATGAACAATTCGGGCGGAAGCTAACCAAAGGTAACCAAAGGTATATATGTAAAATATATATAATATATATATAATATATATATATATATATATATATATATATATATATATATATATATATATATATATATATATATATATAATATACATATATATATATATATATATATATATATATTATATATATATATATATATATATTACTCTTGTTACTTTTGTTGAGTTTGAACGATGGTTGAGGATCGACCTGCGGTCGAGCCCCTCTGCAGCATCCCGCCTCATTTGCGGGACTTGGTGAAGGAGGAAATTGCTCTCTGATCTCCTACTGTCCTCGTAGCCAGCCACGCATGGCTGGTCAGGGACTTTGCACACATATCTGTCCAGCTGGTTCTTGAAGTTATTCAGGTCGGTGTGCTGGAGATTCCTCACCTCTTTTGGAAGGACATTGAAAAGCTTTGGGACCCGTATTCTGAGGGTATTTTCCATCTTCGTTTTCATGGCTCCTTGTCCCACTGCAGCTGGGACTGTACAAACTCTGCCTCTTCTCTCATTCCAGTTTGTTTTTATTTCATTTCTGAGGTTAGGGACAGAGCTCTCAAGTATTTTCGATATGTATATTATTGTGTACCGCTCGCGCCTTCTTTCAAGAGAGTAGAGTTCCAGGGATTGTAGTCGAGACCAGTAGTCTTCACCTTCCATTTCCTCTATCTTAGACGTAAAAGTCATTTGTATAGCTTCAATGCTCGCAATGTCTCTTTTTCTGTGTGGGTTTGTGTACACTGAGAAATGCTCAATTATTGGTAGGACTAGACTCTTCCATAATTTGAGCATGATGTTTGCTTTTCTGCTGCGGAAGCTCCTCCAGATGATTCCCAATATTTTTCTAGCCGTTGTGATTTTGATTTTATAGTGCTCTCTGAATTCTGCATCCGACGACATTATTACTCCAAGATCCCTGACTTTTGGATTTGGTGTTATCTGTTTGTCTTGCGGAGTTTTGTACCCTTTTTTCTGTAGCTCTTTGTTATTACCATATCTTAGAAGTTGGAATTTTTCTTCGTTGAACTTCATATTGTTGTCTTCTGCCCAATGGAATAATGTTTCAATGTCGTTTTGTAGTTTTCTAATGTCATCTTCGTTCAATATTTCCTTACATATCTTTGTGTCATCTGCGAAGCATGACACAATAGTGACGGCTGGGCACTTGCGTTTTTTTGCGCGTTTTTTTGCGGTACTGCGGTACTGCGGTACTACTACCGCACTACCAAACCGGTACCGCATAACGCAGTACCGCAAAGGATCGCTGAAAGTACAGCAGTACCGCTACCGCATTCAAATTTCCCGCGGTACTTTCCGCGGTACCGACCAACACGGTAGTACCGCAGTACCGCAGTACCGCAAAAAAACCGCAAGTGCCCAGCTCTGCCGGTGACGGTGACAATACTGTCCTTAATATCTGCATCAGTATCTGCAATCATTATTATGAACAGCAAGGAAGCCAATACTCTCCATATATATATATATATATATATATATAAATGAAAAATGAATAATCAATTTATTTATTTTTAAATGGGTATGAAATTTGTTTTTATTATCCCTTTCCTCCATTGTAATATTTATATAAGCCTTATATTCTTATTCATATATTCATTTTTACATATCAGGTCCAAAATCGTATGACACGAGTTTGGATAAAATTTTTATCTGCTTTCTGTTTTATAATTGGTGAATTATTTCCTTGTAAACTACTTAATTATTTTGTATAAAACCCAAAATCGTACAACGCTGACACAAGTTTGGATACATTTTTTATTTGCTTTCTATTTTATAATTGGTTAACTATTTCTGTTTAAACAACTTAATCATTTTCGTAGACTTAGCTTAATAATGTAATCTCGTTCATTTTTTTGTATACATTCTCTCTCCGTTTTAAAAGATGAAGTCATGTCTTCCTTAACGTTTAATTTTTAATCTTAAGTCTTTAATTTTCGCCATGTGCCTGTTTGTTTGTAATTCATGATGGGAAGGCATATTTCAATTCAATTTTTAGTTAACTCGGCAGATCATGATAACATCAGAGCTGTCAATATACGGTTTAAATAAAATATGGATTCCTCTTGCTTAGCAGTTTACACATTGCTTCAGCAAAATTATTTGTTTTGTCTTTAAATGTTTTGTAAAGTAAATCACCCTATTGAAAATAATAATAATAATAATAAAACAAAACCAGCATTAAATAATAATGACGTCAGTAGGAACTTTAGTATAAAAGCCCGTAAAATTTCTCCAATATTCATTCTGATTAGACTTAGAGGCTGAGCGTTACCCAAAACATTTTAGCAGTAAAATATAGTTAGAAATATCTTTGTCTTCTCCTTCGAGCCTTGCTCTCTTCAAAGAATTTAGTCTTAAATAGAGAAAAATAATTTCCCGATACGTTACAAGAAGAATCGGGGAACCTTCAGAGAACTTAGTCGTAAGTAGAGAAATAATTTCCCGATACGTTATAAGAAGAAATCAGAGAGTAGTAAAAAAGAAGACTACTACGATTCCCGATACGGTATCAGCTACTTCACAGTAACAAATTTGTTGCTGCCACCTAACCAGAACCCCCGTCAACTTCGAACCGACCAAGGCCATAGACGGAGGAGTTAACATGTATATATATATATATATATATATATATATATATATATAATTATATATATATATTGTATGTATATATATATATATATATATATATATATATATATATAATATATAATGAAAATGAAAAGGTTTATTGGCAGACTATAGTCCATATGACAAATATTATTAATACAATGACAGTTCATACACTAATGATAGAAAATATACAATTGATTAGAAATAATACTGCACTGTCGAAGTTAAGTGGAGCTACAGACAGACGTTTTCGTACCAAGAAGTCCATAGCTTAGAGGATAAATGGCAGGACTCATGGATAACTTGGGTGATCGGGTTGGTTGATTTTTTAATTCTTTGCATTAGACTGTGTTGAGCACGTCTTGTTACCTCCGGGAAGCTCGGGACATTGCGGGTAGCAAACATTTGCGAAGCTGAGCATCTCGGGGGTATTTTATGTAAGAGTCTAAAAGACCTGTTATACAGCAAATTTAGGGTTCTGCCAGAACCTTTTTTATAATTCACCCAGAGTTGCTGACCGTATATATTACTGCAGAAAGTACGAAAGAGTGTGTCTTTAGCTTCACTTGTACAGAAACGAAAGTTCCTTATGGTCATATTCGCTTTAGCACACAGGCTTCGAGATTGTTTTCTTATATCCGAGTTATCACTCTAGGAGGTGGTAATAGTTTGACCCAAATATTTAATCTCTTGTACTTCCTCAATTACTTCACCATTCATTTTAAACCTTATATCAGCTGGCTGATTACAGCTTTTCGGATAAAATTGCATAACCTTAGTTTTTGTAACATTAAAAAGAATATCATGTTTCTGCGAATACACTTCGCAGACATTTAGTAGCCGATCCAGACCTTTAACAGAGGGACTTATTAACACCATATCATCGGCATAAACTAAGTTATTTATCCTTGTGTTATCTATACAACATCCTACTGTTGCCTCATTAAGTGAAGCAATTAATCCGTCAATATACACATTAAACAGCATAGGGGAGAGCAAGGAGCCTTGTCTCACCCCGCAAGAGGAGCCAAAACACTCGGATAGTACATTGTCCCACCTAACAGTGAAAGATTGGTGGGAATACCAAAATTTCAATAAATTTAATATGTACATGGGAACCTTCCTGTCTTCTAGTTTTGCAAATAAAATATTGTGGTTCACCCTATCATATGCCTTACTTATATCAAGGAAACAGCTATAAATGGTTGAATTAGTAAATGTATTTAGATATTGTTTCTTAAAGTACATAGATACACAGGTCAGTTGAGTGGGACCTTTTAAAGCCAAACTGATTAGGAGATGTCCATAAGAAATCATTTAATCGGAGTAACAAGAGTTTTTCTAGTAGTTTCGAGAAGCAGGAAGCGACAGCAATAGGCCTGTAATTATTGCTGGACAGAATGTCTCCGTACTTATTTTTGACCAGGGGCAAGATATATACCCTCATGAACTCTGCAGGGATATAGCTATGAGCAAGCATGGCTGATAGGAGCAATGATATATGCAGACATACTACGTCATTTGCATATTTTAAGTGCTCATTCGATAAGTCATCTACTCCTGACGCAGAACCAGTCTTTAACTCTTTAATTAACCTCTTTACTTCAGAAAATGATATCAAAATATTTTCCCTTGTCCCTCCCACAATCGTTTCGCTGTAATCTATCTTAAGATTATCCCTACTCACACTATTAAGAATGTTAGAGTAGTGATTTTTCCACAGCTTTGCAATTTCATCCTCCCCCGACACCCCATCGATTGTCGGAGGGAGGACATTTTTGACACCCGTTTGATTCTTAACAAATTTCCAAAATTTGTTATTATCGTTATTTATGCGAGCTTCACAGGCTTTTGATGCTCGAATAGACTCTTCTTCCTGTTTACATGGCCTTATGGCCGCCTTATACTGACCCCGACTTCTACACATATTCAAGTATACTGGTCCTAATCTGGGTCTACCATGAAAGCACCACAAATCATAGGCGTCTTTCGATTCCCTCTTCAGGGGGGCAATAAAATCATTCCATCCAGGAATAACCTTAGTATGATAGTTGTAAGATTTAATCAAGGGGCTTTCTGCTTCAGTTGGTTTACTGGTTTACTGGTTTTACTGGTTTACTGCAAAATTTCTAAATTATTAAAGAGGTGACATGTTCTGTCTTTGTATTCTATTCTCTGCTGCATATTAACATTGGACCAATCGACGCGATTATTCTTACCTATTGAGTTCTTTTTAAGTCGTGTTGCGCACAAATTGGTACCGTTAATTAATATTTCTAATGGTCTATGATCAGAAAGAAGGAAATCATGCAAAATATGAACTCTAACAATTCGATCCTTTAGATTGTTACTAGTGAGACAATGATCAATCCACCTGGTGGTACCACTCATATCGCTAACGTATGTAAAATTACCACTGGCTACCCCTAATACATCTACATCACTTATACTTAAATTGGCCGACTCGCACATGTTACCCAATTCTCCAAAGAATTCTGAGTTCACATGTGCGTTAAAGTCCCCATTATTATACAGTGAGAATATTTGGGGTTATCTGATGATGACTTAATTTTGTACAGCAAATCAATGTATTCATCTAGATTACTGCCGTTGTTGTATGGTAAATAGCAGTTTACAATTAATATGCAATCATTGTTCACTTGTAATTCAATGCCTAACAACCTTACGTTATCGCTTGTTAAAAATCTTATATGTTTTGACAAATTTTTCCTTAATAAGAAAGCAACACCACCAAAAGGCCTACCGTACATTAATTCATCTGACAAGTCTACTGCTGATGACGCATGGTACATAAAGTCATCATGGATGGTAGAGAGGAATTTTAGCTCTTGCTTAGGTAGCCAGTGCTCCTGCAGGAGTATCAATCTGCACTGTCGCAGATTTTATGAACATCTACAGTTGAATTCCTCACTGACCTTACATTATATGAGACTATTTTCAACAAGTTATCCGCCATGACTGATAGAAAATTTATTATTAGTAAGATTATTATTATTATACACAGTACAACTTTCAGGCATTACCGTTAGGGCGCCTATTATTATTATTATTATTATTATTATTATTATTATTATTATTTTGCCTGCTATCAAATCTCCTGGAAAAGTGAATAAACTCCTTAACAATAATACCGTCAGGCCATTGACTCATATTATACGGGTTGAAATGCGCATTTACACCTTTAATTATTACTTTAAAGAGTTATAATACGGAGATTTCGTGTTTAGTTTATTAACTATCACTATACTGTGTTCACCAATGATTTCTTCTATCATGTGTCGAATATCGCTTGCCTCGTTCGAGAGCTGAATTCGCGACACAAATAGGGTGAGATTCTCCATCGGTGGCCTCGCCGCGGAGACCGGTTGAGGAGACCTTTGGGACTGGCGCCTATTAACAGTTACCCACCCGTCCTGCTCCCTCGATCTCCCTGAGGCAGGGTTCGCCTGCCTGGGGGATGGGTGGCACAACCTTTGGGGATAGGAGGCCCCTCCCTTACTCTGTGGCTTGGTGAGGGTCTGTTAGCGGTGTTTATACCCTGACGGCCGCGCGTGCCTCTCCTTCTTCGGTGGGAGGGGGGGAACTGCGTACCGAGCGAGGCGTAATCGAACACCTCTCCTCTGCAGTGGGGGCAGGGAAGAGGGCAATGATGCCTCGACTCTCGGCATTGGACCGTCCCTGTTCCTCATTGTGAGATCGGGAGCAGGAGTCCTTTCCTGAAGGGAGGGGGTTGACCGCTACCCCTGCATGCTGCGTTTCCACCCCATTTCAGGGGGGGAGTTGGAGGCGGGGATTTCGTTTCCCTCGCTGCCCGACGCGCTTCTTGGAGATCTGGCTTGCTGAACTACTTCCGCGTACTAGGCTTTGGGAGGAGCGTCTCTTTCAACGCATCTAACTCTGACCGGAACTGTTCTATCGAAATCGCGTTTTTCTGATTTGACACCACGTGTTGGTGTTTCAGTTCAACTATCGACTTTTGTACCTCATTATACTGTTTGAGGAGCACCGAGACGTTTACGTCACCCATAGAGATTACCGGTATTCTATGGAAGTTAGTAACGTAAAAGGTAATATTATTTCATTATCCGGAGGGTCGACACTTTATTTATAATGTCTTTCAGGGTATTCTCGTTTTAGATTACCTCTACGAGTTGGGAGGGAAGCACCGAACAGGGTGTTTAATTGTACCCTCGCATGTTCTATTTCTTCTGAATCATAAAAATCATGACAGACAGATACAAGAAGGTCTGACTTAATATGATCTACTTTGTCGAATATGAAACATAACAGAGGATTTTCTACAAGATTTACAGCAGACGACCCCATTGTATCTGTAACGGCTTGCGGGGGAGCGTAGCTGGTGGGGGCTGGTTGGGGGTGGCGATGGGGGGGAACGCCGAAAGGGGTCCCACTTTTTCGTCCCTTTAAATCATGCTCTGGATACCAACGGTTCGATGTTCAGGCATCTTTTCACATTAATTATGTAACTGTTTCTATGACACAAAAAGTATATACGCGGCGTCACTGTACGATTATATCGTAATGAAACCTACATTTCCCGCGATCACCGTCAAAACTTTTACTATTAAACGTAAAATTCGCAGTGTATATGATGGGGGTAGGGCGGGAGAGGGGAAAGAGATGGGGATGCTAAAAGGAGTGCCCACTCCTTGTCCCTTTAAAACATGTAAGCGTGTAAGTTTGTAATTATAGCTAAAGTAATAAAACCTATTTATTTGTTTGGTCTTTCATTTAAGATTTCAAAGCCTTTCCCTGGCCTTTTGAAAATATTTTGAACCGTTTATATAGTTAAAATTCACTCTTCATTCGTTTAGTTCGTTCATTCGTTCGTATGCCCGCTATTTCAAGGTCACTGTTTACCGCCCTCCTCATAGGTCCAAGGAGGAAGTGCCGGATGTCGTTAGAAAATTTTGAGGATATATTAAATGTATTATTATTAATTAAGTATTGTGGACCATCTAATAAGATTGTAACTGGGTAATCTTGGCACATTTACAAATTTTATTGTATAGGTAACATACCGGTTCACTAACTTTAAACCCTGTTAATTTGGTAGTAAGACGGAGCACAAAACTGAGAAGCGTCACTGGCACTACATTTATATATAATATATATATAATATATATATATTATATATATATATGTAACATATATATAATGTATATAATATATATACATAAAATATAATATATATGTATGTAATTATAATATATAATATTATATATATATATATATATATATTTTTTTTTTATTTTTTTATTTTTTTTTTTTTCACTTGTTCGTTGTCCCTCCTCATCTTGCGCGGAATGTTCTTCTATATAAGCGTCTTTCTTCACGTTAATTATACTGCATGTTCTTTGCAGTTGAAATGTGTGTGTGTATATATATATTATAATATATATATATATGTTTCAGACCAACAAAGACCCTAGGACCCACTCATGGCTGGTCTACCTAACTGTGTTCGTAATTGTGTATTGTGCATATCCTCCGTGGTGGCGGAGGGGACCTACAATTTTACGTGGTCGATGGTCGATGTGACCAAGAAAGAAGATAGTGAAGAAGAGAAACTGGAACAGACGAAGAAATGGGAAAGAAATAGAGAAAGAGTGGAACAGAAACGAGAGCGTGAGTAGAAGAAGACAGGCGCCCGGGCTCAACCAGGCACGCGCAGGCGTTAAGAGCAGGCTCTTTTGTAGATTTGGGGATCCGAACCCCGAGGCCTACTAACCTCACAAGGAGGAAGCAGGCCCCCTAAAAAAGTGACAACAGATGCCGATAGCAGAACCACCGACACCTTCTCGGAGGATGGAAGAGAAAATATCTCTACCTCCAGCGAGGCCACACGACAATCGACCAATCGACCACAATTTTACAATTTTACGTGGGTTCCGAACCACAATGAACATAAGAACTTAAGAAATTTTTATAGTGGGCACACTAGGGGCCACGTCGGCCCATCGAGTCGGCTCCACTATGTAAAAACTGCCTGTACATTAGGGTGTAAATTTTGGTGGTGAAATGACTAAATTGAAAATCATGTGATTGGTAGCAATTTAATGTAATCATTTGGCATACAAAATAATATCCTTGCTTCAAAAACAATAAAAAATAACTCCTACCTACATCAATTTTAATTCAAAAATTCCATTTTTCCGTAAATTCGTAACAAAATAACAAATGTGCGCAAACATCCTATCAACATTTAAAGTGGCAATAAGATATCATTCAGAGTCTTTATTTGAAAGTAACCAATGCAGTCATGTCCTTTTTGCTGCGTTTCCTTGACATCAGCATTCGGCTTGCTACTTGCGCTTTGATGTAGCCTTCTCGCCTCTCGTGACTGTAAACTTGACTAGCTGCTTCTGTGACCATTTTCACACATCTCTCCACACTCTGAGTGTGAGAAGGCCACTTTGGCACTTGCAGTGGGGCCTCTTTAAGTTGTGTTAAATCTTTGTTTGTTATACATGTTGTCAGTGATGGCTCCAAAACTTCCGAACTCAAGTTAACTAATTCTGACAATTTCGTGGCATTGACGTTTATCGGAGGTACCTTCCTTGTCTGAACAGAACAGTCTCCCAGCTGGTCATCATCTAGTGATGTTCGTATAAGCTTTAGAATGATTTCCACAGCCTCAGTTCGCTCTTTGGTACATTGGCTGCAGAGTATTGCTTTCAAAACTGCCTCTGGCCTAGCATACCAAGCGGACCTTCTCACCACAGGTAACACGATGTCCACCACTACTTTCCTTTGGGTTCTCAGTAGCTGTAATTGAAACAAGATGTGGTTGGGCCCCTCAATCCACATTGGATTAAGTTTTACATTGAACCAGTGAGGAAGATAAAATCCAATAATAAATTCAACAATCAACATCAAATTCTGTAGCATTTTGCCCTTCAGTGCATGTTTGGAAACCCAAATCCTGCAGAAACGAATCGCTGTAGTTAATCAACGACTGTGACTTACGGGTCCAATCTCCAAGAGAGCCAGATTTTGAGGCAACTCTCCTGATCTGATTGCTTGAACAATACGATAAGCGTAAGATTGATCCGTGCTGAGGTCTTTGATAACTTCTTCAGACAACACTGGAAGGGGAGGGCCTACTTCGACCTTTGGAAATTTTGTATTTATTTCTAATTCCGTTGCTTCATCTAGCATGTTGCCAAGGGGGCCTGACCACTTGTTGTTGCTCTTTGTAGGACCATCAAGTTCCTGGATGAGACGACGAAGAGGTAGTTCCCCTGTGTGCAAATCACATACAATCCAAACAAACCTTCTTCCAAGTTTTTTCTCTAAATGCGTCATAACACCGCCCTGCCATCCAGTGTTCACCGCAGTTGAGTCTCCACCAACGGCCTGCAGTGAACTGTCAAGTCTTCTTTCTTGAAACCAACATATTATTTTATCAGCAATTGCCTCTGCATGTTTCTTGCCTTCTACTTCTGCTTCAGAAACAAAGTGAAACAAATAGCGGCCACCAGGTTCGGAACACACAGAGTAGTGTTCTTCTTTGATGAGACCGGGAAACTTTCTGTCCATTCCCTCTACCTCTAGGAGAACTTTTGTCATTTCTTCTTCCATCAAACAAAAGGAAAGAGAGACCTTCCTCCTTCAAATCTTTTTCATGCTGATCAGATATTTCCTTCATTATTTTTTCTTGTGCTCTTCTTATCTTATTATGATCTATCACTAAGGATGTAGCCTCTCGGCTGATGAGGTCTGCATCTATGCAAGCGGCAGTGGCAATCTCTGCAGTCTCTCGTAGCCCCGTATGGTGGCGAATACTGGCAAGGGCAATGTTTGAGGTGTCTTTAGTGTTGCATTTCATTCTCTTCGGCGAAGGTTCAGATGGCATTTTGGAGCTATCATCTGATGTTGCTTCTTTCTGTTCATCTGAAGAGCTTTCAAAGAAGTGAGAAACCTCTTGATAGAGCTCTTCATCTCTTTGGGTGGCTTCTTCACTCTTCTTTTTCTTCCTTTCTTCCCTCTCTCGGATTTTCTATTTTTTTCTTAGCAATAACAATCTGTTTTTTGGTTTCTGAATAATCTGCCGAACCAATCTGTATACTTCATTGGCCTCCTGCCTTTGTTCTCTGCGCCATTATGAAAGCCAGCTCCAAAACAGGGATCTTTTTCTCACGAGGACAACGACAATCAATGTGAGGGTGAGGTTCTCTTCTGCATGAGGGAGAACAATTGGCTTCAAAACACAACTCAATGGGACACTGGCAGTTAAAAATGTCAAGAAGAATATCTAGTGTGTGCAGAAATTTATTTTTCTTTGCTAGTTTTCCTTTACCAAGTGATGTCTCAACTGCTTTGTGCCACAGCTTTGTTAATTTTAGCTCAATAGTTCTATACTGATTGAGTACAGGTGGTTTGAATAACACATTAGCTTTTTTCCATTGATGCAGAAGAAGGGGAATCATGTCCCTTATGAGCTCTTTCTCTGTGTAGTTCCTTCTATCCTTTGTATTTTGTTCACGAAGGAGTAACCGTAGCCTCAGCATGTCTCGCACTGTTGGTAGTTCTGATACGGGAAGCTCCTTGCCTGTACCGACAAACAGGCTCAAGTGGCATGACGACTGACCTCTTGTCTTCAATTTTGGCATCTTAGGAATATCTGAAAAGAAAGAAAAACATTTAAGTATTTTATATCAATTACGATGTTTCAAAGTTTAGTCATTCGATGTTCTAAAATTCAATCAAAAAATATTTCATGAGATTACAACATAATTAGAGAGAAGAATATGATAATAATAAATAATTGTAATAATCAATAATCCATACTTACAGTTAAACTGTAGTATTCGTCTACTGTAGTAGAATAACTATGAAGTAGGTACAAGAGCATTAGAGCAATAACAGCAAACCACCGTCTATGACATCTAAGAGGCAACTGAGGACTGAGAGTGAGGGACAGTTCTATTCATGTTGTGACTTGTACATTGTACAACAACTCTATGACCTTGAAAACACTCCATATGCGATCAGTGGGATAATTCTGTGACAGATGAATAGTTAATCAATTTATGTCCTATTATTTAGTAAAAGAGTCAATTTCTGAAACTTTAACGTAAAATTGATGTAGGTAAGGGTTATTTTATTTCATTTTGGTTGGCCAATTTCAAGTTTTGACATGAAAAGACTATATTTTCACTACCAAAATTGATTTGAAAAAAGTTGACCAATTTTTACAAAACTAAATAATTATCAATTTAAAACTAATTAATTATCAATTTAAAACTAAAGATAGAATTTCTGGATCCAGAGGATCAAGTCATAATAGACGAACGACTATCCACAAATATGTTACACTCTATATCTATTTATAACCGACATGCAAATATATCAGATCCAAAGAATCCAGTCAATTTCATTACGGTATCCATCAATACCAGTACCTTGCCAACCAAAAATAAGTCACGGTCCATATCAATTTCGGACCAAGTCACAATTTACAACCATATACATTACAATATATATACTTAGGAGGAAAGGTGTAGGTGCAGCTGTAAAGACTGTACAGTAATGTAGAAATGTGTGTGCACCCATTTTGGGTCTCCCATTTAAAGGTGTTTGTGGGGCAAGTGAAGATCATGAGTTTTTCAATACCTCACAGTAATATGGGGGGGCACCAATCAAAATCTATCTTATCCACCCTTAATTTTACTATCTTAAACTCTACCCAATCTATCAACATATGCGTCTAATCGATTTTTAAACATGTTTATAGACGTGCTACTAATTACTTCTACCGCAAACTACTCCAGCTATTTACTATTCTATGCGTAAAAAAGTTTTTGACAACTGCTGTCTCGAACCTTCTACTTGTCAACTTACACCCGTTATTTCTAGTCCTATTATATTGAGATATTTCGAAAAAGTTATCTCTATACACGTTATCGAACCCATTCATAATTTTGAAAACCTGGATTAGATCACCCCTTAGCCTCCTAGTCTCGAGTGTAGTCAATTTTAACTCTTTAAGCCTATCCTCGTACGACTTTGACCTAAGCGACGGAATCATCTTAGTTGCTCGTCTTTGAACTCTTTCGATTTTGTCTATATCTTTGCGCATATGCGGATTCCAAAATTGGATCGCGTACTCCAAATGGGGTCTAACTAATGATTTATAAAGAAGAACTATAATATCACGCGATTTGTACTCAAAATTCCGAGCTATAAAACCTAACACTTTGTTCGCCTTATTGACCGCTGCTGTACTTTGTTTCGCTACTTTTAAATCACCAGTGACTATAACTCCTAAATCTTTTTCCTGTTCTACGTTTATCAACTCTTTCCCTGACATACTATACGCAAAATTACCGTTACGCGAACCTATATGTAAAATTTTGCCCTTATCGACGTTAAATCTCATTTGCCATGTGACTGACGAATCAACGAGTTTATACAGATCATTCTGGATTTTACGTCTATCTTCGTCATTAATCGCCCTACCAACCAGCTTCGTGTCATTCGCAAACTTTGAAACTGTACTGACTAGGTCGACATCTAAATCGTTAATATATATAGGGAAAAGCAAGGGGCCCAATACAGAACCCAGAGGAACGCCACTCGCTACATTAGCCCAACACGACTCCGCTCCATCAACGACCACACTCTGTTTCCTACCTCGCAACCACTCTTCTATCCAATTTATTACTACACCACTGATTGCATGAGCTTTAGTTTTCTCAATGAGTCTTTTGTGCGGAACGGTGTCAAACACTTTTTGAAAATCTAAATACACTACATCAGCCGCCCGATAACTATCGTAAACGTCAACCACGCTTTGAAAAAATTCTAAAAGATTAGTTAAGCAAGATTTATTTCGCCTAAAACCGTGTTGCGTATTTCTAACTAAGTTATGCAATTCTAAGTGTTCGACTGTACGATCCCAAATTATTGATTCTAGTAGCTTACCTACAACAGACGTTAAACTGATTGGCCTATAATTTCCCGCCGCACCTTTATCGCCTTTCTTAAAGATAGGTGTTACGTTTGCTAACTTGAAATTATCTGGTACGCACCCCTCAGAAATAGACGCATTAAAATCTTTGTTAACGGCACAACAATGCTATCTTTTAATTCTTTTAGTTGTATGGGATATATGGATTCCGGCCGCGGTGATTTACGCGTTTTCATTTTATCAATATAGCGCATTACCTCCCCTTCACTAACCACAATATTATCCAAAATATTACCAATATTAAAAGGTATTATGTCTATGACCGTAGGGATATTCGTTACATCTTCTATAATAAAACTGACGTAAAGAATTCGTTTAGCAAGGTAGACATTTCCTTGTTTTCAGAAACTAGATCTCCGTTAACATTTTTCAACGGCCCGAAGACACTTTTTACTGGATTTCTCTTTTTGACGTATTGAAAGAATCGCTTGGGGTTTTCTTTACCGTCACGAGCTATGGAGATTTCAAATTCTAGCTTGGACTTTTTTATTACACTTTTCTCTTCACGCCTTAGAGATATGTAGTTGTTTCGTAACCAGAAATTATCTTTGTCCCACTTATGTAGCGTATAAGCCCTATCTCTACTCTTTATAATATCTCCTACTCTAGAAGTAAACCACAAGGGCTTGCTATATACTTTCGCACGCTTAAGTTTGTACGGTACACATTCCTCATTTATAGTCCTAAATACTGTTTCAAACGATTGCCACATTAGTTTTGCGTTGGAGTTCCCCATTACGTTTTCTCAATTGACGTGTGACAATTTATTTCGAAATTTACAAAAGTCTGCGTGAGGGAAGTTGGGAATTTTAGTCGAGTTAGTTGGTTTCGAGTGACTTACTGAGAGGACAAACTCTACCATATTGTAATCGCTATTCCTTAACGGTTCTATTACTTGAAGATCAGTAATTAGCCTATCATCCCTAGTTATTACTAAATCTAAAATACTGTCCAACCTCGTAGGTTCCCCAACCTTTTGAATAAGAAAGCTATCCTTGAGAAAATTAACTAAACGATTACCTTCCACGTCTCCCTGCATTGTATCGTAATTCACGTCGGCGCAATTAAAGTCACCCATAACTAAAGCCTGCTCACTATCTATTATTCTCTTTAGTTCACGATATAACGCTTCGTCTGTATCAGCTGTTTGATTAGGGGGCCTATATGTAACCGCAACAAGAAGTTTGAAACCGTTCAATTTAAGTTCTGCTATAGTCGAATCTATTGGTTCTGGAATTGTGTACTTTACTTCTATAACGTTCGCAATATTATCTTTGATATACAACATAACACCGCCTCCTCGCCTACCTATTCCGTTTTTAATAAAAAGTCGATAACATCTAATTTGATACTCCCCTACAAAGTCACGTGTTTCCGTGCTAAACCACGTTTCATTTATTGCAATTAAATCATAGTCTTTACAAGCAATTAAAGAAAAACTTCGTTTATTTTATTTCGTAGGCTACGAGCATTTAAGGATAGAACCTTCAAATTGTTTGTCATTGCGACACCTTCGCGAGAGCAGTGGAAATTTATGGAATTTACGCTGGGACCGTTCGAGTTACGGCAGCCTGAAAAGAAGAGACAGTATTATGAAATAGTCTTCCTAAACGCGCAGCTCCAACGTCATTAAGATGAAGTCCATCTCCGAGTAACAAGTCCCTCCTGCCATAGAAACTGTTCCAAATATTCACAAAATGCACTCCTTCGTGTTGGCAAAGAGACTTTAGGCTATTGTTAATATAGGTCGCCTTGCTGTAGAAATCGTTACGTTGAATAATTCGAGGAAGTATACCTACTAAAACAATCTTATTAGTTTTTTCCTTTAATCGCTCTAGTAAGTCCCTGTATCTAGCCAGCAGCTCTTCCGATCTAGAATTTAAAACGTTATTAGTACGGATATGAATAACATACGTTGTGTCCTCGGCTGTACCCTCTGTAAAATGGTCAACACTATTAGTTATATCCTCCACCCTTGCACCAGGGTAGCAGTAACGGCGCCTACGACGAGGGTTTCTCCCACAGAATTCCTCGAGCTGCCCTCGAACAATGGAATCGCCAACGAGTCGTATTTCCGGTTCATCAGCATCTTCGAAACCTGAAACAGAAAACTTATTGTTTGTTATTACTGGTAGACAAGTCTTAGGTTTTCTCAATGGTGCTCCATTACGCACTCGAACGAAGGGTTGGGAACTAGTGGAAGAGAGGGGGCTATTAGTAATATTTATATTATTATTAGAAACTGAGGCAGGAGGGGTCGTAAATGGAGTCTCGAGGTATGTTATTCATGTCGGTATGTTATTCATGTCGGTACTAATAACGTTTTAAATTCTAGATCGGAAGAGCTGCTGGCTAGGTACAAGGACTTACTAGAGCGATTAAATGAAAAAACTAATAAGATTGTTTTAACAGGTATACTTCCTCGAATTATCCAACGTAACGATTTCTACAGCAAGGCGACCTATATTAACAATAACCTAAAATCTCTTTGCCAACAGGAAGGAGTGCATTTTGCGAATTTTTGGAACAGTTTCTACGGCAAGAGGGACTTGTTCCTCGAAGATGGACTTCGTCTTAATGACGTTGGAGCTGCGCGTTTCGGAAGACTATTTCATAATACTGTCTCTTCTTTTCAGGCTGCCGTAACTCGACCGGTCCCAGCGTAAATTCCACAAATTTCCCCTGCGCTCGCGAAGGTGTCGCAGTTACAAACAATTTGAAGGTTCTATCCCTAAATGCTCGTAGCCTACGAAATAAAATAAACGAACTATTTTCTTTAATTGCTTGTAAAGATATGATGTAATTACGATAAATGAATCGTGGCTTAGCACTGAAACACGTGACTTTGTGAGGGAGTATTAAATTAAAGGTAATAGACTTTTAGTTAAAAACAGAATAGGTAGGCGAGGAGGCGGCGTTGTGTTGTATATCAAAGATAATATTGCGAACGTTATAGAAGTAAAGCACACAATTCCAGAACGGATAGATTCGACTATAGCAGAACTTAAATTGAACGATTTCAAACTTCTTGTTGCGGTTATATATAGGCCCCCTAATCATACAGCTGATACATCGTGAACTAAAGAGAATAATAGGTAGTGAGCAGACTTTAGTTATGGGTGACTTTAATTGCGCCAACGTGAATTACGATACAATTCAGGGAGACGCGGAAGGTGATCGTTTAGTTAATTTTCTCGAGGATAGCTTTCTTATTCAAAAAGTTGGGGAACCTACGAGGTTGGACTGATCTTCAAGTAATAGAACCGTTAAGCAATAGCGATCACAATATGGTTGAGTTTGTCCTCTCAGTAAGTCACTCGAAACCAACTAACTCGACTAAAATTCCTAACTTCCAGCACGCAGACTTTTGTAAATTTCGAAATAAATTGTCACACGTCAACTGAGAAAACGTAATGGGGAACTCCACCGCAAAACTAATGTGGCAATCGTTCGAAACAGTATTTAGGACAATAAATGAGGAATGTGTACCGTACAAAATTAAGCGTACGAAAGTAAACAACAAGCCCTTGTGGTTTACTTCTAGAGTAGGAGACATTATAAAGAGTAGACATAGGGATTATCGGCGGACCTTTTCTAGTTTGTGTACAGTTTTTCATATAATTTATTTTTGAGAATATTTTTGTTAAAACTAACGAAAATATCACGACTTAACCTAACCAATTATCAAGAGCGTACAGTTGATCTATTAGTAAATAGTAAATACTATTCCAGAAACAAACAATGTTATAATTAATAATAGACCAACTGTACGCCCTTGATAATTGGTTAGGTTAAGTCGTGATACTTTCGTTAGTTTTAACAAAAATATTCTCAAAAATAAATTATATGAAAAACGGTACATAAACTGGAAAAGGTCCTTATCGGCTACATAAGTGCGATAAAGACAATTTGTGGTTACGAAACAACTACATATCTGTAAGACGTGAAGCGAAAAGTGTAATAAAAAAGTCCAAACGCGAATTTGAAATCTCCATAGCTCGTGACGGTAAACAAAACCCTCAAGCGATTCTGTCAATACGTCAACAATAGAAATCCAGTAAAAAGTGTCTTGGGGCCGTTGAAAAATGTAAACGGAGATCTAGTTTCTGAAAACAAGGAAATGGCTACCTTGCTAAACGAATTTTTTACGTCAGTTTTTACTATAGAAGATGTAACAAATATCCCTACGGTCATAGCCATAATACCTTTTGATAATGGTAATATTTTGGATAATATTGTGGGTAGTGAAGGGGTGGTAATGCGCTATATTGATAAAATGAAACGCGTAAATCACCGTGGCCGGATTCCATATATCCCATACAACTAAATGAATTAAAAGATAGCATTGTTATGCCACTAACAAAGATTTTTAATGCGTCTATTTCTGAGGGGTACGTATCAGATAATTTCAAGTTAGCAAACGTAACACCTATCTTTAAGAAAGGCGATAAAGGTGCGGCGGGAAATTATAGGCCAATCAGTTTAACGTCTGTTGTAGGTAAGCTACTGGAATCAATAATTAGGGATCGTATAGTCAAACACTTAGAATTGCACAGCTTAGTTAGAAACACGCAGCACGGTTTTAGGCGAAACAAATCTTGCTTAACTAATCTTTTATAATTTTTTCAAAGCGTGGTTGACGTTTACGATAGTCATCGGGCAGTTGATGTAGTGTATTTAGATTTTCAAAAAGCGTTTGACACCGTACCGCACAAAAGACTCATTGAGAAAACTAAGGCTCATGGAATCAGTGGTGTAGTAATAAAGTGGATAGAAGAGTGGTTGCGAGGTAGGAAACAGAGGGTGGTCGTTGATGGAGCGGAGTCGTGTTGGGCTAATGTAGCGAGTGGCGTTCCTCAGGGTTCTGTATTGGGCCCCTTGCTTTTTCTTATATATATTAACGATTTAGATGTCGGCCTAGTCAGTACAGCTTCAGAGTTTGCGGATGACACGAAGCTGGGTGGTAGGGCGATTAATGACGAAGATAGAGGTAAAATCCAGGAAGATCTGAATAAAATCGTTGATTGGTCAGTCACATGGCAAATGAGATTTAACGACGATAAGTGCAAAATCTTACATATAGGTTCGCGTAACGGTAATTTGGCGTATAGTATGTCAGGGAAAGAGTTCATAAACGTAGAACAGGAAAAAGATTTAGGAGTTATAGTCACTGGTGATTTAAAAGTAGCGAAACAAAGTACAGCAGCGGTCAATAAGGCGAACAAAGTGTTAGGTTTTATAGCTCGGAATTTTGAGTACAAATCGCGCGATATTATAGTTCCTCTTTATAAATCATTAGTTAGACCCCATTTGGAGTACGTGATCCAATTTTGGAATCCGCATATGCACAAAGAAATAGACAAAATCGAAATAGTTCAAAGACGAGCAAGTAAGATGATTCCGTTGCTTAGGTCAAATTCGTACGAGGATAGGCTTAAGGAGTTAAAATTGACTACACTCTAGACTAGGAGGCTAAGGGGACCGTAAGGGGTGATCTAATCTAGGTTTTCAAAATTATGAATAGGTTCGATAACGTAGATAGAGATAGCTTTTTCGAAATATCTCAATATAATGGGACTAGAAATAACGGGTGTAAGTTGAAAATTAGAAGGTTCGAGACAACAGTTGCCAAATACTTTTTTACGCATAGAATAGTAAATAGCTGGAATAGTTTGCCGGTAGAAGTAATTAGTAGCACGTCTATAAACATATTTAAAAATCGATTGGACGCATATGATGATAGATTGGGTATAGTTTATGGTAGTAAAATTAAGGCTTTGTGGTGATAGATCCCACAGCTCAACACAAGTGTTGTGGGATATAGGGAGGCAGCATCTTGGGTTAGGGGATACTCTCTGTCCTTACACACCCCATTTAAAGAGATTCCTCTGCCGACCGGTGCCCCCATAGTATTGTGAGGTATTGAAAAACTCGTGATCTTCATTTGCCCCACAAACACCTTTAAATGGGAGACCCAAAATGGGTGCACGCACATTTCTACATTACTGTACAGTCTTTACAGCCACATCTACACTTTTCCTCCTAATTGTATATATGGAAATGTATATGGTTGTAAATTGTGACTTGGTCCGCAATTGATATGGACCGTGACTTATTTTTGGTTGGCAATGTACTGGTATTGATGGATACCGTAATGAAATTGACTGGATTCCTTGGATCTGATATATTTGCATGTCGGTTATAATGGATATGGAGTGTAACATATTTGTGGATAGTAGTCTATTATGACTTGATCCTCTGGATCCAGAGATTCTATCCTTAGTTTTAAATTGAAAATTAATTAGTTTTTAATTCATAATTATTTAGTTTTGTAAAAATTGGTCGTTGCCAATGTACAAGCGGTTTTTACACAGTGGAGCCACCTGGATGGGCCGAAGTGGCCCCTAGTGTGCCCACTGTAAAAATTTCTTGTTCTTGTGGTTCTGAACCCACGTAAAATTGTAGGTCCCCTCCGCCACCACGGAGGACATGCACAATACACAATTACGAACACAGTTAGGTAGACCAGCCATGAGTGGATCCTAGGGTCTTTGTTGGTCTGAAACATTATAACATTACATTATAACATTATATATATATATATATATATATATATATATATATATATATATATATAATATAGGGTGTCCCGTAAGTCTGGAACCATAGGGCAAAATGAAAAACATGAATGTAAACGCCGGAGACTTTTGGGGACTGTTTGTGAAATGATCGAGGATGGTATCGGCTGTGTCATCGTCGGTGGATGTCCTCTGAGGTCCACTGCGTGGTTTATCACCTACAGATCCAGTTTCCCTGAACTTTGCTACAAGTTTGCCGACACAGCTGTGTGTTATCGGCGCGCGGTCCGGATGCCATCTGTTAAATTCCTCATCGACCTCCCTTTGACTCCGACTACCTACGAGCAGAATTACCTTGATGCGTTCTTCCTTACTCAAAGACATCATGGCCACTTGCATAAACGGAAAAACCTTTTACCCTATGGTTCAAGACTTACGGGACACCCTGTGTGTGTATATATATATATTATATATATATATATATATTATTTATATATATATATATTATATATATCTATATACTATATATAATATATATAAAATATATATATTATACATATATTATATAGATATATATATATATATATATATATATATATATATATATATATATTATATATGTAAAAATGAAGAAGGAATAAGTCATATAATCAGTATTCATTTTTACATAAGAACCAAAATCGCCTAACGCGAGTTTGGATAAAAATTTTATTTGTTGCTTTCTATTTTTGTTTCAGTGTCACAACCATGCGACCTACCATTTCTATGGTTTAGTCGTATCCATTTTCCATATTTCATTTGTCATAGAATTTATTATAATTAATTATGGTTTTTATGTTTAAATGTTCATTTTTACATGAGAAACCAAAATCGCCTGAGTTTGGATAGAATTTCGATTTGTGCTTTCAGTTGTGCTATTCTATTATGGTTGTCTTGCAGCTAACCCTCGTCCCTAAATTCTATTAGATTATGCATACACATTGCATATAGCAGGATTGGAACCCGTAGTTGTACTTCTTAGTCCTTAATACCCACTCTTTGTCTCTAATTCGTTTCTTTTAAATCCTCCCAGTAATGGCTTACACTGTACGTATGACATAATTTGAATAACTATGACGTAATAAAGTAACTTAATTCCATTCACGTTTTACATACCTTGAATACTGAATCACGTATTTAGTATGTGGACATCTTCCGTATTCAATGTATGGTAAATTCTTTAATAATAATAATAATAATTTCATTCTCTATAAGTCATTATTTATATGTTGTGTCCTGTCTGGTGATATATTATTATTCGACCATATTCATCCACACGTCCATATCTTATCTTGACCATTATCCTTTATTAATTTTATTACTCATTCTTTCTCCTACCTATTGTCTACTGATGCCCTATCAACCTATCAGTCCATGTTCACTCGTGTCTATATTACGCACACAACCTCTTGTGTTACGTAACAATATGTGTACAAAACTTTGTGCATTCGTGCATGTCCCCTGATGATCATGATTACGTACACAGTTACGTACATGTAAATACGTCCACATGTATTCCGTTTACTTTTTCTTTTATTTATTGAATTCCTCGTAAGACGGAAGTGTTCGAATTCTGCTAACCACAGCGAAAGCAAGCGCTTCTAAGATAAAAATTTCCTCTCGCTCTGATGCAAATTTATAAAACATTACCATGCGTTATGTTGTGTATCATGTGTGTCATGTTATATATATATATATATATATATATATATATATATATTATATATTTACCGTATGTGCCCATGTACTTTGTTATACTCCTAATATCCTAATTGTCTATAAATATGAAACACTGTAAACAAAAATATAGTTAACTATTTAATTGTAATTAACTGTAGTACTTTGATATAATGTAGTTAATGTACTTTAATAGAACTGTAATTAGCGATAATAATTTAATACAGTGAAATTAATGTACTTTAATAAAACTATAATTAACGTTAATAGGTGAATGTGAATTGGCTGGTGATGATAATCATAATTGTAATAAAACCAAAATTACACCGTACTCAGTGATGTACTAAGATTGTACTAAATGTCCGACACAACACAACATCATGTCGCCATTTCGGAATGTACACTCGGCGATATTATTATTTTTTATTATTATTTTTTTGTTCGTTGGGATAACTTTTGGAGCTGCTTCCTATTTTGCTAAATAATTGGTGACTTGTTCTTTTAAAAATTTCTTAATCATAAAGATGCATACTTCAATTTCTGTTTCTAATTAACTCGACGGATCAGGAAAACAGCAGATCTAAAAATATGTGGTTTAAGCTAAAAATATGACTTCCTCTTCCTATATCCTGCTTATCTGTTTAACGATTATTTTTTATTATTATTTTTTTTTAATTTTTATTTGGAATCTTTCAAAATTCTGATCACGTGTTGAAAGGGGGAAACTTAACCTTCAAACTGCACTCCCCCAAAATTTAGATTATATATAAAGCATGTAATTCTAAAATAACTTCACTTCTTCGATTACTTCGACTTCGATTACGACTAGTTCTTCTTCTTCTTAGACTCCACTCCCAGAGGAGGGGGCACAGGCCCTTTGCCTCCTTCATTTTTTAGATTCCGGCCTGAGCCATGGTCGAAAGAAGTCGAACCTCTACCCCTGTAAATTCAGAGCACTATCTGTACATTTTTTGAAGTAAATTACAGTAAAAGAAAGCTTTCTTTATCTTTTCCTTCGAGCCGTGCTCTCGTCCGAGAACTCAGTCAATAAATTAGAGAAAATAATTTCCCGATACGTTATAAGAAGCATCAGGGAATCTTTAGAGAATTTAGTAAGTTGTCACAGAATCCTCCGAACCACTACAGAAGAACTCGGAGAGTATTATAGAAGAAACTATTGTGAGAAAAAATCCGTTGCTGCCTCCTAACCAAAACCCCTGTCGACTTCGAACCAACCCAGGCCATAGACGGAGGGGTTAATAGTCTGGCGACCCTATAGCCAGGATTTTAACAAGTGGCCACTCTTTGGCCAGGATAGAAATTACCCTGCCCCAGGATAACAGCTGGCGACCTCTGCTTCCAGGATTCTTCCAGTCTCCCAAACCCTGGACATAGAATAACTGGCTACTTTGCAACTAGGATTCTTCCAGTCTTCCAGACCCTGGAAATAGAACAACTAGCAACGCCTATTCTTCATCCAGGAACAAGTAGCCAGCAAGACACGTCTTCAGGATATGTCTCTAAGGATTTCGCCGTAGAAATTTTAAGTACAGAGTTTTTTTTTTAAGTAATTTGTAAACATTTGAAAAGTCAGTATTATTAGCAGTTAATAAAGAGTATTAAGTCGGAATTAACAAGAAACACAGTGAACATTTCAGACACCAGTGATACATTTTTTTTATTGAAAGAGTTATTGTCACAGAGTTAATTGTCACAGAGTTAAATGTCACAGAGTTAGTCACAGAGTTAATGTCACAGAGTTATTTTCAGAGAGTTATTTTCTGTTATTTTCACTATTATAGTTAGTATAGAATAATTTTCTTTTATGTACCAGACATAATATTACTGTACTTTCGCGTACATTCGAGTGAAATGTGTTTACATTTCGTATTTTTGTTTACAATTTTTTTCAAATTATTGAATTGAGAAATTCAAGAAAGAGAGAGTTTATAGAGAGTTTATAGAGTTATAGAGATACTTGAACCAGTTTCAAGTTCCAGTTTCAGTTTTCAGTTTCAGTTGATTGTATCCAAGAGGGACAACCAAAGCCCAGAGATTAATAGTCTCCACTTGATAGCAGTTCAAGTGCAAGTCAGTTTTAGTTTCAGTAGACTCCACTGATAGCAGTTCAGTGCAGTCCATTTCAATTAATTTCAGTTAGTTGGTTGCTTCCAAGAGGGACAACCAAACCCAGAGAATAATAGACTCCACTTGATAGCAGTTCGAGTGCAGTCAATTTCAGTTTCTGTCAGTTTTCAGTCATTTTGAAGTTTGTCATTTTGAAGTCCAAGTCAGTTTTCAGTCAGTTCAAGTCAGTAGGTTGCATCCAGAGGGACAACCACCCCAGAGATTTATAGAAATACTTGATAGCAGTTCAAGTCAGTAGGTTGTATCCAGAGGGACAACCGCCCCAGAGATTTGTAGAAATACTTGATAGCAGTTCAAGTCAGTAAGTCAGTTTAAGTCAGTTGCAAGTCAGTTTCAGTTCCAAATCAGTTGTAGTCAGTTTCAAGAAAGTTGTAGTCAGTTTCAAGAAAGTTGTAGTCAGTCCCAAGGAAGTTGTAGTCAGTCCAAAGGAAGTTGTAGTCAGTTGTAGTCAGTCCCAAGACAGTTGTAGTCAGTCCCAAGACAGTTGTAGTCAGTTGTAGTCAGTCCCAAGACAGTTGTAGTCAGTCCCAAAACAGTTGTAGTCAGTTTCAAGACAGTTATAGTCAGTTTCAAGTCAGTTGTAGTTCAAGTCAAGTTCAAGTCAAGTCCAAGTCATTTCAATGCAGTCAATTGAATTCAACTTTTTTTTTGTTGTTTAAGAGAATTTAGTTTAAGAAAATTTAATTCAACCTTTCTTTTTGTTATAAGGGAAAATTAAATTCAATCTGAATTGACCGGTTTGTGTCTTTAGTTCAACCTTCTTTTTTTGTTGTTGAAAGAAGAACATTGACCGAATTGTCTCCTTTTTTCATCCAGTAATTGCGTATATAAATATATAGGTAAAATTATATATTTTATTATTTGTAACCAAAAGCGTTTTACAGATGTTTGTAACGATTTGGTATTTACGTATTGACGGGGGACCACCACATATTGATGATTGGTTAGGTTAAGTTGTAATATTTTCGTTAGTTGAAAATTTCTAATACATCATATTTTTTAAATAGCAATATTTTTTAAAATATTTACAATGATTTATATTTCAAATATTTACAATGATTAATACATGTTACACATTAGAAACAACATTTGTTTCTGGAGGCCAAAAATTTTTAATAGCATTAAGAATGGAATGCTAATTTTTTTCAGAAAATTGTATAAAAAAAGTATTTTAAAAATATTGCTATTTAAAAAATATGATGTATTAGAAATTTTCAACTAACGAAAATATTACAACTTAACCTAACCAATCATCAATATGTGGTGGCCCTCCGTTAATGTGTAAGTACCAACGATTTTTATAATTATTGTGATTAGATGATAATAGTTGTGTAATAATTAATCGATCATGTACCTAATTTATCCTGCTCTGTACGGTCGTGAAACTTACCCGTATGGCCGCACATACCCTAAATTTAAGTTGTGTTTTTTATTTTTAAGAATATCATATGTTTAGTTCATTAAAATGCATAAATGATTAATATTTTTAATTTGTATTTTTCATTTTCTTTGTTCAATTAATCATGAGTAATTGTCCTTACATTGTTATTGTACCATTTGTAAGGTATCAAACGAAAATTATAGTCAATTTAACACACTAATAAGAAGCAACAGGGAATCTTCAGAGAATTTAATACGTTTTCACGGAATCCTCCGAACCACTACAGAAGAACTCGGAGAGTATTATAGAAGAAACTATTATGAGAAAAAAATCCGTTGCTGTCTCCTAACCAGAACCCCCATCGACTTCGAACCAACATAGGCCAAAGACGGAGGGGTTAACATATATATATATATATATATATATATATAATATATATATATATATATATATATATATATATATATATATATATATATATATATATATGTGTATATATATATATATATATATATATACATATATATGTAACAATGAATAATTCCTGTATGATCTTTAGATTCAATTATTAATTTTTACATAGGGACCAAACTCGCATAGCGCGAGTTGTCTGTTGCTCAATTCATACGCACATGTACATACGTCCACATGTACTCTTTTTTTTTCTTTTCTTAAAATTAATTAATTTCTCGCAATCTCATAAATATTTCTGCGAGTGTTCGAATTCTGTTAACCACCGCGGAAGCAACTTCTGAAATAAAAATAAATCTCCACTCGCTATAATGCAAATTTATAAAACAATTATCACGTGTGTTGTGTTTTATTTATATATATATATATATATATATATATATATATATATATATATATATTGTAATTAATGATAACAATTTATAATGTAATTAATGTACTTTAATTAATAATAATTTAATATAATGTAATTAATGTACTTAATAATGTAATGAACTTAATGAAATTGTAATTAATGGAATTGTAATTAACAATAAAAAGTGAATGTGAATTCATTGGTAATTATAATCATAATTGTAAGAAACCAAACTTACACCGTACTCAGTGATGTTATAATGATGTTATAATGGTTCAGACCAACAAAGACCCTAGGATCCACTCATGGCTGGTCTACCTAACTGTGTTCGTAATTGTGTACTGTGTATGTCCTCCGTGGTGGTGGAGGGGACCTACAATTTTACGTGGCCTCCGAACCACAAGAACATAAGAAATTTATGTAACAACTGCCTGTATATTCGCAACGACCAATTTTTGCAAAGCTAAATAATTATCAATTAAAAACTAATTAATTATCGATTTAAAACTAAAGATAGAATCTCTGGATCCAGAGGATAAAATCATAATAGACTACTATCCACAAATATATCACACTCTATATCTACAGTATTTATAACCGACATGCAAATATATCAGATCCAAACAATCCAGTCAATTTCATTACGGTATCCATCAATACTAGTACCTTGCCAACGAAAAATAAGTCACGGTCCATATCGATTGCGGACCAAGTCAAAATTTACAACCATATACATTACAATATATATACTTAGGAGGAAAGGTGTAGGTGTGGCTGTAAAGACTGTACAGTAATGTAGAAATGTGTGTGCAGCCATTTTGGGTCTCCCATTTAAAGGTGTTTGTGGGGCAAGTGAAGATCATGAGTTTTTCAATACCTCACAGTACTATGGGGGGCACCGCTCGGCCAGAGGAATCTCTTTAAATGGGGTGTGTAAGGACAGAGAGTATCCCCTAACCCAAGATGCTGCCTCCCTATATCCCACAACACTTGTGTTGAGCTGTGGGATCTATCACCACAAAGCCTTAATTTTACTACTTTAAACTATACCCAATCTATCAACATATTTGTCTAATCGATTTTTAAACATGTTTATAGACGTGCTACTAATTACTTCTACCGGCAATCTATTCTAGCTATTTACTATTCTATGAGTAAAAAAGTTTTTGGCAACTGCTGTCTCGAACCTTCTACTTGTCAACTTACACCCGTTATTTCTAGTCCCATTATATTGAGATATTTCGAAACAGCTATCTCTATCTACGTTATCGAACCCATTCATAATTTTGAACACCTGGATTAGATCACCCCTTAGCCTCCTAGTCTCGAGTGTTGTCAATTTTAACTCTTTAAGCCTATCCTCGTACGACTTTGACCTAACCGACGGAATCATCTTAGTTGCTCGTCTTTGAACTCTTTCAATTTTGTCTATATCTTTGTGCATATGCGGATTCCAAAATTGGACCGCGTACTCCAAATGGGGTCTAACTAATGATTTATAAAGTGGAACTATAATATCGCGCGATATGTACTTAAAATTTAGAGCTGTAAAACCTAACACTTTGTTCGCCTTATTGACCGCTGCTGTACTTTGTTTCGCTACTTTTAAATCACCAGTGACTATAACTCCTAAATATTTTTCCTGCTCTACGCTTGTTAAATCTTTCCCTGACATACTGTACGCAAAATTACCGTTACGCGAACCTATATGCAAAATTTTGCACTTATCAACGTTAAATCTCATTTGCCATGTGACTGACCAATCAACGATTTTATTCAGATCTTCCTGGATTTTACCTCTATCTTCGTCATTAATCGCCCTACCACCCAGCTTCGTGTCATCCGCAAACTTCGAAACTGGACTGACTAGGCCGACATCTAAATCGTTAATATATATAAGAAAAAGCAAGGGGCCCAATTCAGAACCCTGAGGAACGCCACTCGCTACATTAGCCCAACACGACTCCGCTCCATCAACGACCACCCTCTGTTTCCTACCTCGCAACCACTCTTCTATCCACTTTATTACTACACCACTGATTCCGTGAGCCTTAGTTTTTTCAAGGAGTCTTTTGTGCGGCAGTGTCAAACGCTTTTTGAAAATCTAAATACACTTCATCAACCGCCCGATGTCTATCGTAAACGTCAACCACGCTTTGAGAAAATTCTAAAAGATTAGTTAAGCAAGATTTGTTTCGCTTAAATCCGTGCTGCGTATTTCTAACTAGTTTATGCACTTCTAAGTATTTGACTATACGATCCCTAATTATTGATTCCAGTAGCTTACCTACAACAGACGTTAAACTGATTGACCTATAATTTCCCGCCGCACCTTTATCGCCTTTCTTAAAGATAGGTGTTACGTTTGCTAACTTGAAATTATCTGGTACGCACCCCTCAGAAATAGACGCATTAAAAATCTTTGTTAGCGGCACAACACTGCTATCTTTTAATTCTTTCAGTTGTATGGGATATATGGAATTCGGCCCCGGTGATTTGCACGTTTGCATTACCTCCCCTTCACTAACCACTATATTATCCAAAATATCACCATTATCAAAAGGTATTATGTCTATGACCGTAGGGATATTCGTTACATCTTCTATAGTAAAAACTGACGTAAAAAATTCGTTTAGCAAGGTAGCCATTTCCTTGTTTTCAGAAACTAGATCTCCGTTTACATTTTTCAAAGGCCCCAATACGCTTTTTACTGGATTTATATTATTGACGTATTGAAAGAATCGCTTGGGTTTTCTTTACCGTCACGAGCTATGGAGATTTCAAATTCTCGCTTGAACTTTTTTATTACACTTTTCGCTTCAGCCTCAGAGATATGTAGTTGTTTCGTAACCACAAATTGTCTTTATCGCACTTATGTAGCCTATAAGCCCTATCTCTACTCTTTATAATGTCTCCTACTCTAAAAGTAGACCACAAGGGCTTATTGTTTACTTTCGTACGCTTAATTTTGTACGGTACACATTCCTCATTTATAGTCCTAAATACTGTTTCGAACGATTCCCACATTAGGTTTGCGTTGGAATTCCCCATTATGTTTTCTCAATTGACGTATGACAATTTATTTCGAAATTTACTAAAGTCTGCGTGCTGGAAGTTAGGAATTTTAGTCGAGTTAGCTGGTTTCGAGTGACTTACTGAGAGGACAAACTCTACCATATTGTGATCGCTATTGCTTAACGGTTCTATTACCTGAAGATCAGTAATTAGCCTATCATCTGTAGTTATTACTAAATCTAAAATACTGTCCAACCTCGTAGATTCCCCAACCTTTTGAATAAGAAAGCTATCCTCGAGAAAATTAACTAAACGATTACCTTCCGCGTCTCCCTGCATTGTATCGTAATTTACGTTAGCGCAATTAAAGTAACCCATAACTAAAGCCTGCTCACTACCGATTATTCTCTTTAGTTCACGATATAACGCTTCGTCCGTATCAGCTGTTTGATTAGAGGGCCTATATATAACCGCAACAAGTTTGAAATCGTTCAATTTAAGTTCTGCTATAGTCGAATCTATCGGTTCTGGAATTGTGTGCTTTACTTCTATAACGTTCGCTATATTATCTTTGATATACAACATAACACCACCTCCTCGCCTACCTATTCTGTTTTTAACAAAAAGTCTATAACCTTTAATTTGATACTCCCCTACAAAGTCACGAGTTTCAGTGCTGAGGCACGATTCATTTATCGCAATTATATCATAGTCTTTACAAGCAATTAAAGCAAAAAAATCGTTTCTTTTATTTCGTAGGCTACGAGCATTTAAGGATAGAACCTTCAAATTATTTGTAATTGCGACACCTTCGCGAGCGCAGTGGAAATTTATGGAATTTACGCTGGGACCGTTCGAGTTACGGCAGCCTGAAAAGAAGAGACAGTATTATGAAATAGTCTTCCTAAACGCGCAGCTCCAACGTCATTAACATGAAGTCCATCTCCGAGGAACAAGTCCCTCCTGCCGTAAAAACTGGACTAAATGTCCAACACGACATTATGTCGCCATATAGGAATATACACTCAGCGATATTATTATTTTTTTTTATTATTTTTTTCGTTCGTTGGAATAAATTTTGGAGTTGCTTCCTGTTTTGCCAAATAATTGGTGACTTGTTCTTTTCAAAATTCTTAATAATTTTTTAGATTAGATGCATCCTCTCTTCATTATAAAAGATGAAGTCCTGTCTTGCCTTAAACTTTTAATTTTTTCCCATATGCATATCTTAATATAAGAATGCATGATTCAATTTCCGTTCTAATTAACTCGGCGGATCAGGAAAAACAGCTGATCTAAAAATATGCTAATTTTTTCCCATATGCATATCTTAATATAAGAATGCATGATTCAATTTCCGTTCTAATTAACTCGGCGGATCAGGAAAAACAGCTGATCTAAAAATATGCGGATTAAGCTAAAAATATTACTTCCTCTTCCTATATCCTGTTTATCTGTTTAACCATTTTAATAACAAAAAATTTACTGCAAAATAATGCAGCCTCTTCAACATTTAATAATGATGATGTTAGTAGAATCGGGGTATATAAACCCCAGTAAATTCTTCCATGTTCATTCAGAAGTCAATTCAGAGGCTGAGCACTACCTGTACATTTTAGCAGTAAATTACAGTAAGAAATAGTCTTTATCTTCTCCTTCGAGCCTTGCACTCTTCAGAGAACTTAGTCATTAAACTTCCCCGATACGTTATAAGAAGAATCCGGGAATCTTCAGAGAATTTAGTAAGCCTCCCAGAATTCTCCGTGCCACTATAGAAGAACTCGGAGAGTAGTATAGAAGAAAACTACTACAAGTAACACATCCGTTGCTGCCACCTAACTAGAACCCCCGTCGACTTCGAACCAACCCAGGCCATAGACGGAGGGGTTAACAACTGGCGACCCTATACCCAGGATTTTAACAACTGGCAACCTCTGCATCCAGGATTCTTCCAGTCTTCCAGACCCTGGAACTAGAACCAACATCCAGTTGACCGGCGTGTCACGACTTCTAGTTCGTCACATCCACCCTTGAACCGGTGTGTCACGACTCCAAGTTCTCCACGCCTAGTTTTCATCCAAGAATAAGTGGCCAGCAAGACACGTCTTCAGGACACGTCTCCAAGGATTTCGCCGTAGGAATCTTGTTAAGTACAGAATTGTTTTTTTTAAATAATCTCTAAACATTTGAAAAGTCAGTATTATTAACAGTAAATAATAATTAGTATTAAGCCAGAATTAACAAAAAACACAGTGAACATTCCATACACCAGTGATACATTTCTTTTTAGTGAAACCGAGTTATTTCCAGTATTATAGTATAATTTTATTTAATGTACCAAGCATAGTACCAGGATAATCTTGCTTACATTTTTTTTATTATTATTTTGTTTGCAATCTTTTCAAATTTTCCCCTAGTTAGGCAAATTGTTGTGCATTTATTTAATGTGTATTTTTTAGATAGAGTAGTTAGGAAAACCCCTTAAGTGATCATTCCATAAATTAAGATCGGTCAAGCAGACCAAATTAGAACACATTAATAGTACCTTCACATATGAGCAATTCAGACGGTGCGCTTTCTGACATCGAAAATTTGCCTACACTCATTTTTCCATCTACCCCGCGCCCTTCAGACATATTCCCAACCACACAAACGTCAGATCAAGTACAAGTCAATATGTCTTAAAACCCCGCCCCAGCGTACATTAACTTAGGTAGACTAGTAAACCTTCTCCATACTGTCTTAATTTTTAAGGGGACCATAGATAATCACTTTGTTCAACCACGCGTAAGACCTTGGATTGAGACTTTAGAACAACATTTCTTACGCGAAAACATCACCGATGATGATATAAAGATTAGGGAAGTAAAAAGGTTTATCGACCCTAAAGAAGGGAATGCTCATGACACAGTCACCTACGTCCCATCGATTAGCGAAGCTACAACATGGGGCAATTTTAAACAAAACGTATTAGAATTTTTTAAAGAAATAACACATGCACAACCCTTAGCCACGTTAGAAGCAGTCTTCCAAGCTAAATGGAAGAAAGAGGAACATGAAGATTTAAATAATTTTATTGCACGAACACATAAACTCGTAGGAGAAGCCCTCGAGCCGCAAAAAATGCGTGTGGCATTACTTTCACTACAAAACAAAGAAACCTCATAGTAGCAACGACCATTTACCAAAACCTACCCGGAGCACCTAAAAAAAAGTTTCAAGAGTTTCTAAATGTGGACAAACCAGTAAGTGTAGCCATAAATAAAACACGGGAACATTACCCAGATTTAGCAAACCAGAACTACCGAAAGGGTAGAGAAGCCCCCATACATTACATTCAGCAACAGCAACCACAAAACCAACAGCAACAACAACAACCCTATAAATCGAGGTCAATGCAGGGAACACCACCCCAGAAACAAGCCCCCCCAAACCCAGAATACACGCCCTCCTCCATAGTGTTTTAACTGCGATAGCTTTGGGCACATGATAAGTCAGTGCAATTATCCCTCTTATTTCTCCCACTGTCACGAACATGGTCATCGCCGTGGCGATCGCCAAAAATGTGCCGATAAAGCCCCTGCAGGGTATAGGCCCCACTTCCAGAAATCGAACCCCCAACGTTCCCAAAAGTCCTCCAATTCCCAGAAACCAGTCCATTCCCAGCCTCAGTCGAACTACCAACCAAATAGATTACGACCACAGGGTCAATCACACTATTACCCCTTGTACAAACCCCAGTACAATCAACAAGGGCGGATAGTTCGGTACGTAGAAGTACCCGCGGAGGAATCATTTTCCCCAGAGTACAGTTTTCAAGAAAACCCTCCAGCGTATGGTGATCCCACAGAATATGACCCAGGTCCTCCCATAGAAGACAATTCGAGCCCTTTTTTAGACCCTACATTGGAGGCGGCAGTTCAACCTCCTCCCTCCTAAAGAGCAGTAATGTACCCAAATACACACACCAACTCCCCATCAGAATAATAGGTGCAGACCTCCTAGATTTAATAATAAATTGTAACATAGATAATAGGGTGTGTCAATTTTGTCAACTTTTTTCAAATCAATTTTGATAGTGAAAATATAGTCTTTTCATGTCAAAACTTGAAATTGGCCAACCAAAATGAAATAAAATAACCCTTACCTACATTAATTTTACCTTAAAGTTTCAGAAATTGACTCTTTTACTAAATAATAGGACATAAATTGATTAACTATTCATCTGTCACAGAATTATCCCACTGATCGCATATGGAGTGTTTTCAAGGTCATATAGTTGTTGTACAATGTACAAGTCACAACATGAATAGAACTGTCCCTCATTCTCAGTCCTCAGTTGCCTCTTAGATGTCATAGACGGTGGTTTGCTGTTATTGCTCTAATGCTCTTGTACCTACTTCATAGTTATTCTACTAGACGAATACTACAGTTTAACTGTAAGTATGGATTATTGATTATTACAATTATTTATTATTATCATATTTTTCTGTCTAATTATGTTGTAATCCCATGAAATATTTTTTGATTGAATTTTAGAACATCGAATGACTAAACTTTGAAACATCGTAATTGATATAAAATACTTAAATGTTTTTCTTTCTTTTCAGATATTCCTAAGATGCCAAAATTGAAAACAAGAGGTCAGTCGTCATGCCACTTGAGCCTGTTAGTCGGTACAGGCAAGGAGCTTCCCGTATCAGAACTACCAACAGTGCGAGACATGCTGAGACTAGGGTTACTCCTTCGTGAACAAAATACAAAGGATAGAAGGCACTACACAGAGAAAGAGCCATAAGGGACATGATTCCCCCTCTTCTGCATCATTATTATTAATCAAATATCAGTCTTACATATTTCTGTCATTTCAAAATAAACACATGTTTATAGAGATTATAATCTTCATTTTGATTCGGTGGAAAATATCATATTTCGTGTTTAATGGTCTACACATTTCCCCATTATAAAACTGCTTTTGTTTTTAAATTCACAGTGTAACTGGAACCGTATTACAACCGTCTATTTGAAAACTGTTAATTTAGCTACTTGACAAAAAAATAAATTATTGTTTTCTAAATTTTCGAGTAAAAATATTTTTTACAAATATATTTTTCATTATCACAGCACTTTGAAGTGAATTTTTACGTACGATTCGCACAGCTCTGAATATATAATAATAATAATAATAATAGCTGAGTAGATGATTTAGGATCACTGCCTAATTATGGTAACAATAATAATAATAACTATTTCTCGTTACAGATAAAGCGCTAGAGAAAATTACATATGCTTAAAATTATTTATTATTAACTAGTTTGAAAAAATAATATCTGGATACATTTAACTGGCAAGATTGCGGACTGAGTTACTATTTATGTTTCTCGTACTTAATGTGCGTAGAAGAATTATACAATTATTTTGAATGAGTTTAGCAAATATATACGTATATATAATAATAGTGATAAACTTATAATAATAATAATGTTTAAGCGGGTAACTAAAGGTGAATAACATGTATGGTGATAAAGTGCTTACATGCCAGCCTATCCGTATGGAATAAATGATTTTTAATTAGGAAAGACAAAAGTTATCCCTATAATGAAAATAAAATGTAATTTATTTAAATTTTATGTAATATTTTTTTTTATTTTGTTTCATATATAAATATTAATTTAGAATTTGAATAGGAAATAAACTTTTATTAGCCTGTTTTTTGCTTTTCGTAACTACTGTATTTAAGTTAAAAAAGAAATAAATTACATGTGTGTATAATAGTTTTGATGCCTACTCATTCTTTAGGTGGATGTAGAAAAACTGAATCGAACCGAAGAGGGTGCCAGTGGGTTGAACTCTGTCCATTAGAGTGAGTTTTTATTATCATATTTTGACCTTCATGTAGGAAAAAGAAAGTGAAGTTTTTTGCATTTACTCCCATGTAGCAATATGGAATAATGCTAAATAAAAGTAACCATCGGCGTATAGCAAGCTTTGTTCTCCTGTATTGTGTGTTTTTAGCATTTTCGAGCTTAAAAGAAGTTTTTACCTTAAGTTTTTTCTCTATGTTGCATGAGAAACGCCGTTTCTCTGCACGTATAAATACATAATTCTTCCTCGAATGCAGCTAGAAGTGACGTGAATTAAGATAAACTAAGGGCCCCGCGAAACCGGAAACGGCGGATTCCGAAACGCTGACGGAATGCTGGCGGAACGCTGTGTAAAAAGATATATGAAATATTTTCTACTCAATTCAACCTACCCTTAAGTTAGTTTAACATATCTCCGGCCTCAAATACAAGGAATATTTGTTTGTTTGTTCGTTTTTTCGTTTTTTATTTTTTGTTTTGTTTTTCTTTTTCTTTTTACTTTTTCTTTTTTCCTTTTTTTCTTTTTCTTTTTCTTTTAAACTACAAATATCTCTCATGAAAGACCATAAAGCCTCATAAAGGAGGTGAGGAACCCAAGAGGAAGGGGGGCCTCTCAAGGGACCCCTCATGAGAGACGGTAATGAACCTGAGGAGGAAATTCTAAAATTGATCCATTTCTATCGGACCAAATGCGGGTGTACTACCTCCTGACTCTCACTCTGCTTATATTTCTGCTTAGAATCATGGAAAATATGTTCTTCGACTCTCCAAACATTCCTTCATCATACAAAACTGTGAAAACCTATCTAATTCTAATTATTCCTGCTCTTTCTGGAAACTAGCCAAAACACTCTACAACTGTACTTATTTTTTCTCTCCTCTTTTCCATTCTGATGGCTCATTTACCATTTCTTCTCCTGATAAAGCTGATCTCAAACGTTCACCTCCAACTCATCCCTGGACGATTCTGGTGCTGTTCCTCCATCTTCTTCCCTCCCCTCTGATTTAATTAGGTCTAAAATTAGAATCTTTTCCAAAGATGTTTCTTCTGCCCTATCTGGGTTTAACTGTAGTAAGCGTAGGGTCCTAATGGGGTCCCTCCTGTTGTTCTCAAGAATTGTTTGTCTGTGCAGACACCCTGTCGAGGCAAACACTTTCGTCTTTGCCTTTCAACTGGTAATTTTATTTCCTGCTGGATGTTCGCAGGAAGAAACCTGTACCCCCAAAAAAGTCATCGCTCTCAACCCTCCAACTATCGTCCAATTGCTTTGATTTCTGGCCTTTCTAAAGTGTTTTAATCTATCCTTGATAGGAAACTTCTTACACATCTCTGACAACCTTCTTTTAAAGCAGGGGTTCTTAACCTTTTTATGTACGTGGACCACTAAGGGACAACCGCTGTGTCTGTGGATCATCTTCAGCGTTTATAGGGGGTGAAATCACAATCAAGAAAAAATGATAACGCCCAAACCCTTATTAGAGACAGTATTGGTGGCAAAATATATAACAAATACAACTGTTTCATTATTAATGGCCTTTATTATTCAGACTTTAGCAACTCTGTAAAAGCAACAATATTGAATTTATAATATAAAATTGTAAATGGTCTGTATCAGTCAGACTTTACTGTGAAAATATCAAATCTGTGAATTGCCTGAATCAATACAACTTTCCTAGCACATACCAATTAATGAGAGACCTGACACTGTTTCTTTTCCACCAAAGCTGGTATATTTGGCTGAGTGACATAGAGGGCACGTCGAAGGTCAGGCTCAACGTTCAACTTAGATCAGTATTGTGTCTTGATTGCCAATAGTGTGGAGAAACCAGACTCGCACAGATACGTAGAAGAGAAGGAAATAAGAACTCCCAGAGCCAGACGACTAACTTGGGATATACTTTGCTGGCCTTCGCCCAAAATGTGCTGAGTTCTTCCTCTGCGAACCTGTCCTTGGTGGTGCTATCGTTTATGAGGTCCAAGAACTCTTCCTGCACCTCGTCAGGCAATACATCTACTTGGCATTTGAAAGGATTTCTTGTAAGGGACATGACTGCACTGTCAATCTCTGTTTCACGAAAGTATCGCTTGAACTCTTCTGCCAAGGACTGAAGATGATCTTTAATATTGTTATGCAAAGATAGTTCAACAGCTTTATCACCAAGAACTTCGCTGAGTTTGTGGGCGGAGCATAAGTCAAATGGCTTTCTAATTATTCCCATTTTCTATTACATTTTTATATTGACGTGGACTAAAGTTAAATTGAAATATTATGCGAGGACATTTGTATCATAATAGAAGACAAGAACAAGTTGCTTTGTATGTTTATTTTTATCCTTCTGTGGACCACTGAGAAATGGGCCATGGCCCACATAGTCAGGCAGCTTAGGATCACATTTTGACAATATGGGGACATGCCCGACAAAAGCACCATTTCTTTCCTGACAACCTGTGTGGTGTAAATTTTGATATTTTTATTGGAACCAAGTAATCTGAGCTTGCTGGAGCCTGTTTCAGCCATTTTTCAAAAATGAGTGGACGAAAACTAGGAAAAAATCAGTTTTTCGGTTAGAAATAAAGATATTGGCTCTGAGAGCTCAATTACTGTTGTAGAATGTTATAATAACCAAAGGAGATGCTGTGGTCTGGTCAGCCTACCATGCCAGTCATCAAGACCACATCTCTGACGACTCACAACCAGGGCCGGATTAAGACCTTTAGAGGCCCTAAGCACTTAAAAGATTTTGGTGCCCCATATATATGTAATTCAAAATATAAACAAAAATAAACCATAAAATAAAATTTTATTTTTTGAAATGAAACAAAACTTACAGTAAGATGGAAAATAATGTTTATTTTTGTATACTTCCACTTCATTTATATTTGAAAAGTTTTCTCCTACTTTTTTTAATTGCAAAGTCTTTGATCAGATCCTCAAAACTAATCTTACGTAACACATCTGCTTCTATACTTAGTAGAGATAAGGCATCCAGCCTGCCTTGTTGCATAGTTGTTCTGTTGGTATTTTTAATATACTTCAACTGAGAAAATGAACGCTCAGCTGAGCAATTTGTGAGCATTAATGTTAAAAATATACGAAAGGCAATTTCTACATTTGGGAAGGCACACTCAATATTGTCTTCTACAATTATTTTATAAAGTTCAGCATGACTGAATCTTGTTTTTACATTTACTATAGCACACGAAAATATTTAATCTATATGTATTTTTAATACGGCGCTCAAAGATTTGATATAAACAAAATAATAACGCAAAGCGTAAAGTGTGTGATTACAACGAAATATATTTATTCTCTCAAAAGGGTTGTTGTTCACTACAAATTCAAATAATGAAAAAAAATAAATACTATATATGAATATATATAATTCAGTTTTCAACAGCTTATAGGCTATAAGCCGCGATTATAATAGTATAATAAATCCATGGTAAATCCGACAATGGAAAATTTCTGTGGTGCCCCCCTTCCCTTGATGCCCTAAGCACGGGCTTATTTTGCTTAATGGTTAATCCGGCCCTGCTCACAACCCGCTCTCACACAACTCTTGCCACTCTTCTATGAGAAGGCTGCTTCAGCTGCCATGATCAAGCATGGGATGAGTGTACAGCGCGAAGCCACTCAGTTCCTGAATCCTGGACAGATTCCAGTGATTACTTTGGATGCACCACTGTATGCACTGGCCAACTTTGTTCAGTAGAACTGGCCTCAAACACATGGCGAGGACAACTACGTAATCATGTTCGGTGGTTTTCACATTGAGATGGCAATGTGGAAAACATTTGGGGACTACTTGGAGGCCTCTGGGTGGACCACTGTACTGACCCAAACAGGCATCGCCTCCTCTGGCACAGCTGACTCCTTCCTCAAGGCATCCCTCTTCACCAATACAAGACATGCCCACCAAGTGAGTGCTCTGGCCCTGGCCAAGCTCCAGCAGGATGCCTTCACACACACTATGACTGAAGGACCGCATGATGAGAAGGCCAAAGAAACGTGGAGACGAGATATGATCAGCAAGAGTCCAACATTTCAGTACTGGGATACCATTCTCAAGATGGAAATCTTTGGTCTGATCTTCGTGCGGGCCCACCGAGAACGAGAATTCCCCCTGTATGTGGAATCACTCAAAGCTTTGGTTGGTTGGTTCTTTGCCCTTGACCATCACAACTATGCCAGGTGGATTCCCGTGCACCTACGGGACATGGAGAGGAATTCGAAGACAACGGCCACTGGGTTGTTTCAAAGACAACCAAGCGATTCTCATCCATACCAATCGACCAGGCTCACGAGCAGAACAATGAGCTAGTGAAGGGTTCAGGTGGTGCAGTGGGACTGACTGAGAATCCTTCAGTTTTCAAGAAGTGGATGATAGCTGGACCTGAGCAAGCACGACTTCTCCAAGAGTTTGAGGAGTAACCCTCAGAAAAAGAAAATCAACAACAACACCACCACTGTCAACACAGAAGACATTCAAAGAGCAAACACTGGGTCTGGTTCAGGCTATCTCTGAGATGAGCAATCCTTTCCTAGATGACAGCCATGAACTTTTCATACTGGACACACGGAATGTTATCGACGAGTCTGTTGTCAACACAGTCCGTACCGTGGAAGCAGTGGGTAGGGAGCAATACAACGCCTACCGTTAGCCAGTGCTGACTGACCGCAAACGCTCTATCCATGAGCCCATCAAGAAGAACTCCCTGGCAGGGCAGATCTCAATGCTGAAGGATGCTGTGACACTCTTCTCCAGATTATATAGAGTCATGAAGCAGAGGGATGGAGACATGGGTACCTTCTTCAAGCATGGAAATAATCCACATCCTCCATCTCTCTCTGACAGAGGTAAGCCACGACAGGGGAAGAAGTCGGATCTGCTGAACATTCTGACCCACGAGAGAGATGAGCCACAGTCGGAACCTCCTAGGTCCTTCGATGTGAAAATACTTGATGGTGCTGCTGTGGTGCACCTCCTGCTAATCACCAACATCACCACGTTTGATGAATATGCCAGTGGTGTCTTTCTTCCCAACATCATGCAGCAGTTGGAGACCTCTGCAAGAGTTGACGTGGTCTGGGATACCTATAGTATGTATCCAGCAGCATCAAAGAGTCAACCAGGGAGAAACGCGGCAAAGGCATCAGGAGGAAGGTCGCCGGTCGAAATAAGGTTCCAGGGAACTGGCCAGATTTCCTGTGTGACCCAACCAATAAGCAAGAGCTCTTTGCATTCCTCTCCAACAAGGTTGCATCAACCGAATGCCCAGAAGGCAAACAGATCTTCATCACATCTAGCAGCACAGTTGTCAGCAGAGGCACCAGCCATTGCATGCCGAAGTGTGACCATGAGGAAGCAGAAACAAGAATACTGATTCACTTGCAAGATGTCATGGAGAGTGGTTCTAACATCGGCTTGGTGCGCACTGTGGACACTGACGTAGTCATCATCCTCATCGGCAAATTCCACGCCATCGTCGCCAAATATCTACTTGCAAACATCTGGGTTGCCTTTGGCACTGACAAGAACTTCATGTACCTTCATATCAATGCCATCTGCCATGCTCTGGGCAAAGACAAGTCCACAGCCCTTCCCTGTTCGCCAGTTTCACAGGGTGACATAACCTCAGCATTGTACGGAAAGGGGAAGACGTCAACATGGGAAGCCTGGAATTCCTACCCTGAGGTCACCCAGGCATTCAACTACATGGCAGCAAATCCGCACACCCCCCACTGACCGTAGACTCCCAACACTTCCAACTACTGGAACGCTTCACAGTCGTCATCTATGACAAGACAAACACTCTGGAATCTGTCAATGAGGCACGGAGGGAGTTGTTCTGCAAAAAGAGCAAAACGATGGAGAGCATTCCACCGGCTCAGGAGGCTTTGTTGCAACACTTGAGGCGCGCTGCCTACCAAGCTGGAATCTGGACGACATATGAACTGGCCCAGCAGCAGACTCCTACTCCAAAAGGGTGAGGATGGACATTTGACAGAGAGAGAGAGCAAGTCCTGGCTTCCTGTGTAGAGCACACTACCAATAGCCTCCAAAGCATGCAGTGAACTGGTGAAGTGTGGGTGCAAAGGCGTAAGTGACTGTGATGCAAGGTGTTCGTGCAAGAAGGCACGCTGGAAATACAGCTGGAAATACGCTGGAAATACTGGAAATACCTTTACTAGAGACAGTATTGATGCCAAATACAACGGTTTCATTATCAATGGCCTTTATTATTCAGACTTCATAATAACTGAACTCGCTGTGTTTTGAATTTAATTATTTTTATATTCTACATACATTATGATGTTTTTATTTTTTGTTTAGCTGTTTAATATGGTGATATATCAAATTAGTGTGTTTTGTAATCTAAATATACTAAATTACAGGGTTTTATATTCTACATACACAGGATTGACAATCTTATATCCTAATTCTACTACATAGGAATACTGGAAAATCCGATGCCTTTTAGGTGTAATTTCATGCCAAGGTTAGTATTGCAACGGGCCAAATGGAAGCTCCATTCATGTCAGATTTTTTGGTTCCAATAAAAAAGCTGAATAATATGACCAAATAAAGTGTCAGAAAAAAGTTGGTGCTTTTGTCCGGAATGTGCCCTTCATTTTGTTAAGCTACCTGACTAACAGGTTAAGAACCTGTGTTTTAGATCGATAGTATGGGTTCCGCAATGGACGCTCTACTGGCGATCTTCTTACATATCTCCTTATTCTTGGTCATCCTCCTTTCTGGTTTTCGGTGAAACCTTTTCTGTTGTGTTAGACATATCAAAAGCTTTTGATAGAGTCTGGCACAAATCTTTAATTTCCAAACTGTCCTCCTTCGGTTTATATCCTTCTATCTGTCTTCATCTCTGATTTACTCTCTGGCCGATCTATAGCTGCGGTTTTAGATGGCCACTGTTCTTCCTAAAGCTATTAATAGTGGTGTTTCTCAGGACTCTGTCCTGTCACTCACTCTCTTCCTTTCATTAATGATCTTCTAAGTCGCACTTCCTGTCCTATCCACTCCTATGCTGATGATCCCATCCTTTACTTCACCAACTTCACAAAGCATCCCTCTCAACAGTCACTCCATGATTTGCATAAGACGGCTATGATGCACCCGATCTCTTATCTTTCTACTATCCTTGATTGGGGCAGAGAAAACCTTGTCTCCTTCAATGCCTCAAAATCTCAATTCCCTCATTTGTCTACTCGTCACAATTTTCCACACGTCTTCCCCTAACCTTCAACAATACACAACTCAATCCTTACTCTTCTCTTAACATTCTTGGCGTTTACTTTTCTTGTGATCTTTTCAGGAAAGATTATATATACTGTCTTTCTAAACCAGCTTCTTAGAGGTTAAGTGTGCTGCGCCGGCTCGGCAGTTTATTCACTTCCACTCAGTTGCTGGCTCTATGCAGGAGGCTTGTGGCTCAACACACACAGCTCTACTTGACCGGGTGGAGTCAAAGACTTTTCGTCTCATCAATTCACCGCCTCTTACTGAGTGTCTTCAATCTCTCTTTCTTCGCCGCAATGTTGCTTCACCCTCTCTTTACTATCGCTATTATAACGGATACTGCTGATCTGAATTCCCAAACTGCATGCCTCCTCCTTTAAGGAGAGCACGCAGTCAGGCGCGGACTGGCTCAAAAATTTCCACCGGCCAGGTGTCACTGAGAGGGCCCCCCCAAAAGCTTCAGTAAATTCTGCCCCCAAAAAAGTGTTTATGGATGTTTTAAAAATCTACTAATTTTGTCATGACCTGTAAATCCCCGCGAGTTTTTAATATAATTTTGAACTCAACCAAAATCAAATCTAATTAATACGCAGTCAGGGAATGACGAGGTGTATTTCTGAATACACGAAAGGCCTTGGAATCTTTTTTATGTTTCCTTGTGGTTTGCATTATATATATATATATATATATATATATATATATATATATATATATATATATATATATATATATATATATCTGTTCATTATAATATGAAAGTTACTCATGAAAATCATAGAAAACGTTGAAGTAGAAAGATACTTTTTTTCAATCCCAAACTAAACTGTCACTCACTTAAACTATTACAGAGGGGCCCATTATCAACAGTAGGCCACAGGCCTTTCTTCTTTTAGTTATGCCTCTGATAACAATAATATATATATTTATATAGCGCACAATATCAATGAATAACGTTTTCAAAGCGTTTAGAAAAAAGGTATATGAGGAAATTATTGGGGGTGTGGATTGTAGGTTTGGGTATGCAGGTTCTTGGGATCTAGACTGAACTGGCTGGGCCCTGCTGGCCTTTATTCAGCTCCTAAGATATTTATATGTTTAAAGCTTAAAAAATAAAAAATTAACAATTACTTAAATAAAAATTCAGTAAATTACTCACGTTATAAAGACCAAGAGCAAAAATTCGGCGCGCCAGCACAAATGCAACACCGCTTAAAAATATTGACTTTATTTACTTAATTTTATTTTTCGCGCCAAAAATAGTGTCCTGAAAATAGTGTTCAGAAATGCGTTTGGCAACATAGCGATTTTTAACATATTTATTTAATTAATTTTCAACAAATAAAATAAATACATTATAATAAATTTATTTAAATAAAAATTTATTTAAACGGACATAATTTATCAACGAATAAACTAAAGTTAATAATCCTAAACAATTTAAATATCAATTATTTTACTAGTATTAAAAAAAGTGGAAAACTTTTAATGCCGTTTTGTCGCCAACGTACGTTGCCGTGTTGGAACTTTTTTTGACCCCTGTGAACACCCATGAGGTCTTATATAGTAATACGTCGAACAAATTTAGGGCCCCCAACGGAAAGGGCCCACTGGCCCGTGGCCGGTGGGCCGCCGGGGCCAGTCCGCACCTGCGCGCAGTACCTGATTTTCAACACATTCTCATTCCTTTTCTGTCCAACTCTCTAACGCAAGGGCTAATCAGTATTTTCAGTTTTTCATCTACTCAATTGGTCAACTCTGAAATAGTCTTTCTTAATCCATCTTTCCACATGTCTATCACCTCCAGTCTTTCAAACGCAGTGTGTTCAGGTATCTCAAAAATCTTGGACCTTGATTTTGGCTTTCCTCTTCGCCTTTGGGAAGTGTTTTTGCGAGCATTCGCCCTTGGCCCCTCCTTCCTGCATATATATATATATATATATATATATATATATATATATATATAATATGTGTGTGTGTGTGTAGATGTGTATAAGTTAGGCTCTTATATTAGTGCTATTATTTGCTGTTTAAAATTTAACATAACTTTAACATAATTTTAAGTGAAATAAAAGCTTACTTTATTTACCTTTTTGGGAAAAAATGTCGAAAAATTTTTGGCATCATTTTTGTTTCTGAAAAATCCGTATCTCCTGAATGGCATATAGCTGTAAATCCAGTGTGTCCACACTTCTTGCCCAAATTTATTATCCGTGCTTGTCCTAATAATAATTATAATAATGAAATCACAAAGGAATTTTTGTTAGTTACAGAAAAATGAAAATGATGGACAAAATGTGATGTCTGTCTAATGAGATTGCAAAATCAGACTGGATAAAACTGTATGAACGCGGCGAATGTTAGTAACGTGGATGGGTTGAGTAAGGCGGAAAATTTTGTTGATGCAGTTGCAAGCTCATGAACGGAGTTGGCATCTAACCATTGCAAGATACCTTTCCTATAAACACCAGGACCACCCTGGATATGGCCCTTATCTCATTCCCTTTTTCCCTTCTCCTTTTCTCTTGTGGTTGCCATGACAACCGGGAGTAGAAAATTAGGAAGACAAGCAAGAAGAGATGTAGAAGTCGAAGGAAATGAAAAAAATGAAGATGTAAAGAAATATACGGAAAGAAAAAGAAGAAAGAAAGTGTAACACATTCCAAACCCTTCCTAAAAATACATGTTCAATGCGTTTAGCCGCTCATTCTCTGTGCAAGCATTTGCGAAAGTATGATAGTGGTTTCCCGTCCAATACCGGCCATCCTAAATGATGCTTTAACTTAAGGAAATGTTTCTGGTATAGGTACGGGATGGGTTGGGCGGCCCAGGGGCAGTGGCAGATTATCAGTGAGGCAATTGAAGCTGAAGTCTCAGGCCCCCATGCTTGAGAGGCCCCCAATCAACTGAATTTCGATGATATAATTCGAGATTTCGCAAACTTCTTTGATTAAATATGACAGAGTACACAAACTGACAAATTCCCTGTTTTAGTTTGTGTTTTATAGGCCCTAAAGTAAAGTTTGTTTAATACTGTTTTTTTTAGCAAACGGCAAAATACACTGTGTTAAGGTTCTTTTAAGTTTGTTTCTCAATTAGCCTAAGCACCGTACATATAATTCGTGTAAATGTACTATGTACTGTACATGTACATGTATTATTAATAAAAATCTATAGAAAAGGGCCTCAAAGTAAAATTAGCTTCAGGCCCCAAGTACAGTTAATCCGCCCCTGCCCAGGGGCAGGCAGCCCCCTCATCAAGTTTTTCAAAGTAAAATGTAAGTAAACATTTACTTTGTGTTTGAGCTATGTAACATATTTCGTAAATCGTAAGTTCGTAACTATAGCACTTTAGTATGTTCACGCAATCTAGTGAATATAGTCTAGTCGTATGCTAATCAATCCTACTTGTCATCCCACCCCCTTGCGTGCTGATGCTGACGTTCTACCGCCATTGGTTTCTGGAAGATATAAAAATTAAAACGACACATATTTTGAACCATTCAATATAGATCGATGAAACTTCATGCATATATGAATCATCAGAAGACAATGTGTCATAAGGAGGCATCAGGTCCTTGCATCAAAGAACACGGTCACAAATAGAGGTCAAATGGAGCTTTTCCGTGTCCGCGCCACTTTCGAACCGAACAACGTAAATTGATGAAACTTCATACACATTTGTACCATCACAGGACCATGTATCATGAATAAGACTCAGAACCCTGTATCAAAGGTTAAGGTCACGATTAAAAGTCAAAGGTCAAATAAAGATCCATGCCGTAACTTTTGAACCGTTCTACATAAATTGATGACATTTCACATATGCATGCATTATAAGACTCAAGTCTCTGTGCTAAAGGTCAAGGTCAGAAATGAAAGTCAAACATCAAACGTCAAATGGAGATTCATGCCATAACTTCTAAACCACTCTACATGATTGATGAAACTTTACACACATATGGAACATCACAAGACTTGGGTCTCTCTATCAAAGGTCAAGGTCACAGGTAGAGGCCAAAGGTCAATAAGGTCCGCTGTACATAAATTGATGAAGCTTCACACACTTGTGGATCATTACTAGACGATATGTCACAGGGGTTGAAGGTCGAGTGAAGGTCCATGCATAACTTTTAAATTACACTACAAAACGATAAAATTTCACATACATATGGAACATCACAAGACTCAAGTTCCTGTATCAAAGGATTTTTTTCAGTCAGTTAAGTCATGTTTACTCTAGCCAGTTAATTAAAATGACTTATTCTCTTCAGTGACTAAATGTAGAACATGCAACTCAACTGATTACACTGGTGAACAAAGCTTTTGTCATAGATATTTTTACGGAAATGAAAACAGAACTGAGTCAAAATAGGAAGGGGGCGGAATCTGCCCCTTGCTCCTCCTCTGCTTATAAGTTGCTGCACGTCACTATTGACTTTCATTTGTTAGTTACTCACTTGATTTCGCTCAGTGAACATTGTGCATTTTATTCGTGGTTTTCCTTAATCATTTTTTGTGTCAGTGCGTTCATATTGTTTCATGACAGAATACCACGTAAGTGTGTCAACCATCCAAACTGTTAATGTGTGCGGAGAGTTAACTTTTAAATCTCAAAGGCAAAATTTCACCCCTCTCGTCAATAAAGCACACGAACTTTACTTTGGTTGCAAGGTAGGGGATCAGGACAAGACGTGGACATCTCATATATGCTGTATTACGTGTTTAAGACTTCTGACAGGCTGACTAAATGGGTCTCGTCAAATGCCGTTTGTGTTCCGATATGGAGAGAGCCGAAAGACCATTTAACAGATTGTTATTTCTGCTTAACAAATATATCAGGTTGTAACATAAAGTCTGCTCGATTAGAAAACGGACGATAGATAATAGAATAACCTCAAGATAATGTGAAATAGTTTTAGAAATGTTGCAAAATACACGCGGCGACAGGTTCACACATGTTTTATCACGATACAGAATGACTTATGCTAGTGTAGGATTAGGCTAATGAATATTTTCTCTGGTGTTTTTCATACAGTTACAACCCCACCCCTACGATATTACAGTAATTGAAAAAAACATGGAGCCCACGAAAGAGCATATTCGACATGTGATGCTGTATGAGTTCCATAAAGGATCTAACGCTAGTGAATCTGCAAGAAACATTCAAAGAGTTTATGGAAATAATGTTGTGAGCGAATGGATGTGTAGGAGATGGTTGGAGAAGTTGAGAAATGGAGACTTCAGTCTGAAAGATTATCAACGAACAGGACGACCAAATGAGTTAGATGAAGAGTTGCTGAAAGCAACAGTGGAGGAAAACCCAACGGTAACTGTAAGAGAACTTGGCCTGCAACTCGGCGTTAGCCATATGACCATTCATCGTCATTTGAAGCTGTTAGGAAAAGTAGTGAAGGTTGGAAAATGGGTTCCGCCTGATTTGTCACAAGCGAATCTTCAACATCGAATCGATATTTGCATATCACTGCATTCTCGGCAACTGCAGGCACCGTTTTTGAATCGGATCGTCACTGGGGATTGAAAAATGGGTCCTCTATAACAATATTAAGCGTCGACATCAGTGGCTTAGCCGTGAAACAAAGCCTGAACCTCAGCCAAGGAATGGACCCCATCCAAAGAAAATTTTGCTATGCGTTTGGTGGGATATGCAAGGAATTATTCATTTTGAGCTTCTGTCAGATAACCAAACAATCACAGCTGAAGTAGTCTACTGCCAACAACTCCAACGATTGAAGATGGCATTACAAGAAAAACGTCCTGCATTAATTAATCCCAGAGGTATTCTATTCCACCAGGATAATGCGCGCCCTCACACTGCCCGAATCACCACTGTCCAATTGGAGGCATTTGGTTGGAAAAAAATGCTTCATCCACCTTATTCTCCGGACATCGCAACTTCAGACTACCATTTATTCAGAAGTCTGCAACACCACCTAGATGGACAAAAGTTGCAATCCAGGGAAGCTATCGAAAACGAAGTGATCGCTTTTTTTAACTCAAAACCAAGGGATTTCTTCGAGTGTGGCATAAAAAAACTTTTCTACAGGTGGGAGGAGGTTATAGAAAAAGAAGGAATTATATTGATGATTAATTTGTCATTATAAGTCATTTAATTTTTGTTGTGAATAAATTAAAAATTCGAGCAAATTTGTCCTTATAAGTCATTTAATTTTTGTTCTGAATGAACTAAAAAATCGAGCAGAATATATGTTACAACCTTATACTAGGAATTACTGCAAAATCTAAACATACGGTACAATATCCAAATTTACCATCAGCCATAAGACCTGTTTTACATAAACATTTTGTCAGTATCAAAGTCACCGGAAACGAAGAGTTTAGATGATGAACATGAAATTGATGTACAATGTAATGACGAAGCTCAAAATGGTTGACTGACGGACGATGTTGATCTAATGTTTGAACCATCTTGTTCATCGACAGAGCCTCACTTAATATCTCAAGTAGATCTGAGCAATCTTGTCCATGATCTGAAATTGTTAAAAGATCAATCTAAACTTTTGGCTTCCAGATTGAAAGGTTGGAATCTTCTAGAAAAAGGCACTAAGACTCTTTTTACCGCAAGCGTCAAAGAGACTTTCTACCCCTTTTTTTAATCAGGAAGGCAATTTAGTATACTGTAATAATGTGGACTCTCTCATGGAAACCCTTGGCCAACAACATGATCCAAACGAATGGCGCCTATTTATTGATTCCTCGAAGTTGAGTTTGAAAGCTGTTACTCCATAATGGAAATAAGAGTAAATACCCATCAGTTCTAATAGCACATGCCGTTCATATGAAGGAATCATACGACAATATGCACCTGCTTGTGAAACATATCCAATATGATAAATACTCTTGGCATATCTGTGGAGACTTGAAAGCGATTATACTTCTTGGTTTACAACTGAGTTATACGAAATGCTATTGTTTCCTCTGTGAATGGGGCATCCGAGCATGGGAAAGCCATTACTCAAAGAAACAATGGCCACCTCGACAAGCGTTGATTCCAGGGCATAAAAATGTCACCAGTCCATCTCTGATTAATCCCAAAAAAAGTTTTTTTCCCACCACTACATATTAAATTTGGTTTAATGAAAAATTTTGTTAAAGCTATGGATCAAAATGGCAATAAGTTTCTCTACTTGAAACAGAAATTTCCGAGGATCACCGAGGTCAAAATCAAAGAAGGGATATTTGTGGGCCAGCAAATTAGAGAAATTATGAGAGACAGCGCGTTTGATGAAACTTTAAGTGAAGTTAAAGGAACAGCTTGGAGAGCAATTAAAGCAGCGACCACAAATTTCCTCGCAAATTTCAAGGCCCGAAAATTACGAGTCACATGCTAAAGAACTTCTCAAGGCTTACAAAGTCATGAAGTGCAACATGTCGTTGAAAATTCATTTTCTTGACTCACATCTCAACTCCTTCCTAACAAATTTAGGCGATGTTAGTGATGAGCATGGGGAACGCTTTCATCAACAAATATTCATGATGGAGAAGCGATACCAGGGCAAGTGGAGCCCCAGCATGTTGGCTGACTACTGCTGGACATTATCAAGGGATGACACAAAGGCGAAATACAAGCGTAAATCATCAGTAGCTACATTTTAGATGAGTTCAATATGCATTTTCTACTTTGATATAGCTATTACGTCTATAAATTAGTCTAAATTTCATTTTCGATTCACTCAATATTGGTAGGTGATAGACAAATTTCGAGGTCATTTTTTTAACTCGGCATTAAAAAACCTGTAAGATCCACTCATTTTTGTTCATGTGACAAAAAAAGTTATTTTGTGTCATCCAGTGTTATTTATTATACTTATTAAATAAAAACTGCATTTGAGTGGTTTTTTTTGGCAACTTTGCTGCCAATTACGTTAATTAGAAAATGTGGTCTATCCCCACTTTGAATACCAACAAAGTGTTTACAAAATATCTACTGTAAGCTGTTCCTAGCCACCAGAAAATTTAATTGATTACCCAAGTGGACTGAAAAGGTTGTACTCGCGTCGATTCATAGCCTAATACAAAGTTTGGTAAAGTTATCAACTGGCAATATGCATTTCTCAGATATGGAAACTGTGTGCATCTTTCTGACTCATAAAAAAATAGTTGCACTTAAATTTTTGTGAGCCAACCAAAAATGGAGGCGAAAAGTCTGTTAGGTTTTACGATGTCGCCGTCGTAAACGTTTACTAATTAAAGTGTACTAAATATTTCATTTGTCGTTCTAATTTTTGTATTTTTTGAGTACCTATTCTGCAAATTATTTTAACTCTAAAATCGCATAGTTTTCTCAGTTTAAACTTTAGGGCAGACTTTTTTGTGTGTGCGAGAGAAGTAGGGAGGGGAGTGAGGTGAAATATGGGATGGCGCGATTGGGTAGGTTGGCAAGTGTTTGTGTAGAATTGAGTAAATAGTTGGGTGGCAGTTTAGTTGTGTGGTCTGTGTTTGAATGGATTTGTGTAGATGGTGGGTGGCAGTGTGAGTGTATGTGGTGTTTGTGAGTGGGTTTGGGTAGATTAAGGGTGGGGGTGTTTCTGAGTGAATTTGGGTAGATGGCGGGTGGGATTGTGGATGGAAGGGATGTTTCTGAGTGGACTTGGGTTTATGGTGGGTGAGTGTGAAGGGGTTTCTGCGTGAATTTAGATGGGCTGTGGATGGCAATGTGGATAGAAGCCTGTTTCTGGGTGGATTTGGGTAAATGGTGGATGGCAGTGTGGCGGTGGGGCAGTGTTTCTGAGTGGATTTGGGTAAATGATGGGTACCAATGTTGGTGTGGAAGGGTGTTGGTATTCGGAGTGGGAATTTTCTAATTGACATTAACATTTTCTAATTAACGTCATTGGCAGCAAAGTTGCGAAAAAATGCCCCTGTAAAAAACAATCGAAATTACGGACACCATAAATAATAGATAATGACGGATAGGGATGTGCCGGATACCACTATCCGGCAGGATATCCGGCCGGATAACAGCTATTATCCGGTATCCTGTATCCGGTCGGATAGATGTCAGTATCCGGCCGGATAGCCGGATATTTATGATAGTCTTTTTTGTAATGGGAATACCATCTGGGCCCGCCCCTTTCCAATCTTAGCTTGCATAGCCTTTAGCTAGCAAAAGTTGAATATAGTTGTACAAAAATCTAAAATTAAAATAATTGCTAAATAAGCATGTACCACTACTAGTATGTAACTATATTAACACTGCTAAAAAGGCAAAATGTTTGGTCCAGCTAAAAGTGTGACGCATAGCTAAGATCCCAGCTTCCCTTACTTTTTAATTTTTATTTTTATTTTTTATTTTTATATATATTGCAAATTACAATATGAAAAAATATGAATTAGCGAAACCTTTTATTAAGATTTGAGATATAAAAATAAAACATATAGCCTAATCAAATATACCAGTAAGGTAAGTGAAATTATTAAAATAGCAAAACCTTAAAAAGTAAAAACTCACATTAAACAATAAAAATTAATACTATCAAATTAAATCAAATTTTCGTCCATTGTGATGGATAAAAAGAAGCATCTCCCCTCGCTTTGGTAGCAAAGTACTTCTTTTTTCTTCAAAAATATTTCCGTATTCGGAAAACATTCTTTCTGAGAAAACTGAAGATGATGGTGTCACTAGCCATTTTAGAGCAATTTTCTTGAGATGGAAAGGATTCTTCATTTTTTCCAAATTTCAAGTGGAGATAGTCGTCTGTCTGATATGGGTTTTTTTGCATATTGCTCAATTTCCTCTGCTATTTCTGCGAATGAAGCCATCTTGCGGCTTTTTTTAAACTTTTTCTCACCAGGTATCTTTTCTGAATTTTCTTGTGTTAGCTCCCTGAAACAAGCAGAGAGTGGATCATCATCAAACTTTGCCTTTTTTCTTCCTGTTGAGGAGGAAGAAGAATTAGAATCGTCGCTGCTGTGAGCCTGTTCTTCAAAATATTTATCTCTAATTTTCTCTAGGTTGTTTATTTCATTTATTTCTTCAATTAACCATGTCTTAATATTTTCCTTTGTTGATCTTTGAAAAACAAAAATTTAAATCGTGGATCAATGACAGTTGCTAGAGCATACTTCCGATTTGTTAAGACATTTAGACACTTTCTTTTTCATTGCTTTCATTGGCAAAAAATCGTGACCGCAATGACTTCAACAGTTCATCTTTTGTAGTTTGGACTCCTTGATCATCCTGGCCAATTTTTGAAAGAAACCTTTCAAGCGCGCACATGTTTGGGATAACAGTAGTGAGTAAACTATATTCTGTACTCATTTCTTGGGTGAGTTTAAAAAATGGCTGTAAAAGCTTTAAAAGATTTTCAATCAAATGCCACTCATTAGATGAAATAACAAGTAATTCACTATGATCAGCAAGGTATATTTGAACTGATTTTTTCAACTTAACCATACGTTCTAGCATCAAATAAGATGAGTTCCAGCGCGTTAAAACACCTTGTACCAATAGAAGAGGAACATGACCCTGTTGTGTTTGGAGAGCTTTAAATTCAGAAGTAGCCAGTGGGGAGTGGTTAAAATGTGTCACTAAACCTCGACACTTTGCCAAAAGATCTTTTATAGATCGTTGAGCCATTAATGCATCATTCACCACTAGCTGTAGCAAATGAATTGAACAGTGAACAGAAGGTATTTCCGCAAGGTCACATCCCAAAGCTATGTTAGAAGCTCCATCTCTGATCAATATATTACGCCTTGATCTGTCAATATTCCATGATTGCCACATAGATTGCAATTTGTCCGCTATATTAATTCCTGTATGCGATCCTGAAAAATAAGCTGAATGCAATACTGCATTACAATGAGTGTAGTCATTCATGATCCAATGACCTGACAAGGAAATGAATGATTCATTTGAAGAAGAGCAGGTCCAAATATCGGAAGTGAAGCTAATGTATTTCCCTTCTTTCAATTTATTCATAACAATTTCTTTGAGTTCTTCATAGATTTTGGGTATGACTTTTTCTGAAAAATATGTTCGATTTGGTAGCAAATACCTTGGCTGTACGTGGGCCATCAGTCCTATAAAGCCATCTTGTTCAACTAAACTAAAAGGATGGTTGTCCAATGCCATCATTAATCCTATCTTTTTATGTAAAGCTTGAGCTTTTGAGTCATTTATATCCCATATTTTCTTAAAGGAAAAACTTTCTTCTAACGTGAGTTGCTTTTCCATGGCAACTAATTTTTTCTCCTTCGGAGCCATTCAGGTGGTCGCTATAGGTTGATTTTGATTTTCAGATGATTTGTTAAGTTGAGACACTTTATATTCTTTTGAATGCAGCATCTTTGCATGATTGTGCAAAGGTTTTGTGCTATAGCACCTAGCACCCAATTTCTCTGATCCCCTTTTAATCTGTTTGGAACATAGGGAGCAAATAGCTATCGTTGGATTAGTCTCATGTATTGTAAATATTTTCCAAATAAAACTAGCCATTTTAGGGGGTAAATAATGTTAAAATATTACTGTAAGCCTGTAACTAATACTAACTAGCTATATAGCTACATGATTTAGGCAATGAAACAATCCTGAAAAGGATAAAATATAGGTAATTAGTAAAGTTATTGAAAGATAGCTATAATTTACATCAAATAGTGATTAAAATTTGATAGTATAGTCAATTAGTCAAGTAATAGCTAATAATAATATATAAAAAATTATGAATTATTTGAATGATATTATCCGGTATCCGGCCGGATATTTTTTTTGATTATCCGGCTATCCGGTATCCGGCACACCCCTAATGACGGATGAAATTAGTTTCTTGTAAAATATACAGAAATATTTCTTGCTAATTCACTATAAAAATTCAATTGCTTTTAATGGCAAAATAATTTAACAAGTGTTTTCCATGAAATGGTTTATGGTATCTGAAATCTCAACTGTATTTTCTACTGGTTTTTAGAAGAACTTTGCTGCCAGTCTCTTTACAGCGTACAAATAAATGTTAAAACATAACAATTTATTTTACTAATACTAATTCACTGTTCAACAAATTTCAACTTTTCCTTGTTTTCTCAAATGAAATTTAGTGATTCCTATAGATTTTTGCACCCTGATTACAAAAATGACCACGAAATTTTGTTATCATATCAGGTTTCTGAGAGAATTGCATTTTTGTATTCGAATATTATAGAATAATCTATAAATAACGACAATATTAAAATGTTTTTCTTGATGATTTTCGCTTGTAACCGACATCTAAGGTTTTTCTAATCAGCATCCAGAAGTAATTAGCCAGCATATTTAGACTCCACTTACCCTGGTATCGTTTCTCCATTGGAGAAATGTTCTGATGAAACCGCTCTCCATATTCAGCGCTGACATCTCCCAGGTTTGTCGAGAAAAAATCCAAGTGTGAATGCAAAAAATGAATTTTTAAACTCGTATTACATCCCAATGATCTGTAAGCATTCCAAGCTGTATTTTTCATCAGATTCATTCAGGACTTCATCAAAGGCACCATCTTCAGTAATTCATTTATTTGTGGACGAACGAAAATTCCCTTTTATTTTGGCATCACTTGAAATTTTGGTTTCAAGTACTGGAATCCATCTCCTGCTCTGTCCATTGCTTAAACAAAATTTTTCATTAATCCTAGTTTGATGTGTAAAGGTGGCAAGTAAACTTTTTTCACGATCCACCAATTTATGGCACGCAACATTTTTTTGTTCAGGAGTGAAAGATTGACGAGGTGGCCGGTTCTTCACAGTATAATGAGAGTTCTTTGCTCTGCTGTCCCATTCACAAAAGACAACAGCAATATTTTGTGTATCCAAGATGTAAATCAAGAAGCAGCCCAATGACTTCGAGATCACCACAGATATGTGTTGTATCTTTTGTAATTTATTTTATTCAGGAGAAATTCTATATTTTCATACGACTCTTTCATATGGACAGCATGTCCAATAGGAACTGAAGGATATATATTTCCGGTATGCAGCAGGAGAGCCTTCAAACTAAGTTTTGACGAATCGATGAAAAGTCGCCATTCTAAAGGTATACACTCGTGTCCTAGGGCCATCATCAAACTATCAATATCATTCAAAAAGAAAGATCACTAGTCCTAGAAAAGAATTTTGACATATTCTTTTGGCGTTTGCGAAAAACAGATATGCTGGTAACATTTGCAAGCAAGTGCCATTCTTGCAATCTGGACCCTAAAAGTTCTGCTTGATTTTTTGATAAATTCAAATCTCGAACCAGATCATTAAGCTCAGGTTGAGTTACCAAGTGAGGCTCTTTTTCTTGAGTTTGTCGATATTCTTCATCCTTATCTGACAATTCCATAGGCTCATTTTCAGCAGGTTCATCATCATCATCATCTAAGCTCTACGATCCAGGGGGCTTAGAAACTGGTAGAGTTTCACAATGTACTACTGGTCGCGTTGTGGAAGGCAGATTCGGGTATTCAATTTTACATACTCACACCTTTTAACCAACCCCTGAGGGTCACAGCACAACACGCACAGCATATGTGGAGAGCCCAAACTTTGTCTTGATTCTCGATTTTGTAGCCGAAGTAGAGCTCATAAGCTTTTTTAATTAAGGGAGTAATGTTTCTTTTGTGATCTTGCATAATGTAATCACCGCACACATAACAGAAACTGTTGGCATTATTCACACATTTACGTGACATTTCAAATTATCCTTTTTTCCTTCAAGGAGCTATTTTGTGTAATACAGTACATGCACAATTATCTAAATGATTAGGTAAATGGAAAAAAAACTATAAAATCAAATTTCACTGCACAAGAACAGACCCGCACCATGAAGCAGCTTTCGGCAGACTGAATGACTCATAACTGCAAGTAGCCCTGTATGACAAATAACACAGAAGGAAAATTGACATGTTACGACAGGTTTGAGCGTGTCATGAGCAGAAATTACATCATCCTACATTAGCTAAAACATTTTCTGCTGGAATATTCTCGGCTTTGGTGTAGAAGCAGTTTTAATAATTTGTTCAATTTACCATGTATATATAAATTTCGTCAAGAACTGAGCCCCAAATTTCTCGAAAACCTGACGTAATAGCAAAATTTCGTTATCATTTTCGTTATCAGAGATGAAAAATGCAAAGGAAACAACAACTATCATCTGAGAAAAAAAATTTCTTAAACAGTGATGCGAAAGAGTTTACAACGTGCACGCATTTGACATATTAATATAATACAGTTGCCAATTTTGGCTGAAACGGGTAACTCATCTACTCATGGGTATGGAACACTTGCAAAATAGGGTTACTATGCGCTTCGGTGGTGTAGTGGTTAGCGTCGCTGACTACGAATCCATCGGCCCCAGGATCGAGGCAGGTGACGAAAGACGGCGCGTAGTAAAACCCAGCTGTTCATTTTGCCACACAATAAGAAAAGGTTGGTTGGTAGATAAATGGGTAGTCCTGGTAGCCTAGTTCTTAAGATGCTGGGCTGCTGGTGGGGCGTAGTTCGGATTCCACGTTAAACTGTAGGTCTAAGGTATAGTGACAAGCTTGATCTTCGTCAGAATGAACAATTCGAGCGGAAGCAAAACCAAGGTTAACCAAAGTTATGGTCCTTAGCTTGGACAAGTGGCATGATTTTAACGTCCACTTCGATGCGACACTATAGCAAAGTTTTGCCCATAGAGGATCCAGCAGACACGATTATATTTTCAGCACATTATTTCCCTATACTGATGACCAGTTATCTTGATTAAAGTGATTGAATGAAAACTATTTTAAACTGGTTTAAAAGAGATACCGATTTCAACCAACTTTTTGAAAAAACATCTTTGAAAGAGTCGTTATAGCATTATTTTCTTCCAAGTTAAAAAGTTGGTAATGGCTAAAGATGGTTGGCATATATAGTTTAAAGTGGTTCATTGATCCGTCCTTCAGTCTAAAGTTTGCTTGAAAGCGGCACTACTTTAAATTGATAGAATTTGCCAGCTTTCATTTTCGGTGAAACAACTACCAACAGTGAACTCCAAACAATATATGTATGGTTTAACGCTAACAAACTATCCGTAATTACGAGTATATAAAAAAACAGCATTAATTGTGCTATACTGTGAATACAATTGTTTTAGAGAGGAGAAATTCCACAATTTTGCTTATATTTACTGTGACTGTTGTTAATTAATTAATAATAATATAATAATAATAATAATAATAATAATAATAATCATAATAATGATAATAATAATAATTTTATTGTTCTTTGCTACATTCATCAGGCATAAAAAACTCGTCCATATCCATATTTACATCCTCATTGCTTTGTACTATACAATAAATGTGATTTAACATTAGTTTACCACCCAAAATATGCGGGGCTTTATATTCAATATAAAGGGCTTTCAGCTCGTTTAACACTATTTTTGTAATCACTTTACATTTGGGAGTAAAATTGTCACACTCTTTGAAAATGGATAGAATACAATCAAAAGCACGCTCAAAGATGACATCGCTTGTTACTCACCATTAAACTCAAGTTTATAAATACTCCTTTCCAAAAGTGAATTTAATTTTTCCTCGCTGACCTTTTCAACTGTAAAATCTTCTTCACATCTCATACCGGCAATTGAAGTATCCTTCTAAATCGTGCCGACAACTGCGTTTTATATAAAGATATAATTCTTCAGGGTGAACAGTGAAGGTAAGATCAGGCTTGTACTGATCTAGTCCTTTGTACCAATGTTCATGATATTTCGAGGGATCTGTACCTTCTAAATACGCCTCCAGTTCCAATCCATTTTTGCCTTGTTCGTCCCGACACTTGGTAAAATCATCGAGCAGATCAGTGTGCACGTATTCAAGTGTCGTGTCAAAATAATTCATATCGGCAGCATGTGCGCCTAATATAGGTTTTAGTTTACGGAAACTGACGATTTTAAACAATCTGTCGACAATGAAACGGTTTCGCGAAGGAATAAGGGCGTTACTGTCAGCATCATTCTTCCACATCAGCCGTACATCAACGCATGGTTGGTTTGTATCACGATTTATTCACAGCGTGCAAATAATGGCATGTCAGGGATCATCGCTAATGTGTTCTCTTTTTGTGCTTACACCTACAGGTATTTTATAACCGTCCTCACCCCATTTCTCAACCGCCACGAAGATTCTGGTCATCTCTTCAACTCTTAAATAAATAACATTGCGTTTACAACAGATTAATTGTCTGCATTTCGTTTCAAGTACATAATTAATAGCACCAGTATTACGCCTGAATACACGCACAGACTTCAGCACGGACACGTCGTATACTACATTGAGGATGTTGCTTAATGGAAGCTCCATCTTTTATCACCTTACTAACGAGTCTGCGAGGAGAGAACGTCCAGTCGGGTCAATCTCTGAGACGGCTGTAAGCCGGACAGTGCACTGTCTGACTCAGCGTGCCGTGAGGCGCGGAACATGTATTGCGTCTGTTACTACGCGACGTCGAATTCCTGTACGGTGTTGTTCCAACATGAAAACATCGACACGTCTAAATCGTATATATGAATGTTTAAATCCGTGACCCATTATACCGGGTAAATGTTTAGAGAAATTTTCCATCTGGAATACATGAAGGCATACAGGTTTCAAAGTTTTATCATACCCGGCCTTTTATCATGATCAGGGATAACGGTTCACCATATTTCTTTCACGAGTATGTACAGTTGCCCGCATATGTAATGTTCCTCGCCTCACAGGCGACTCCGTACATGTGACAAAGCCGCAGTGTTAGTCAAGGTACCCCAACTGGGGGGAAGGTGTGTGACGGGGGACAACCGAGTCCAACAACGTATAACACAGACATATATATCTAAAGGACAATTGAATGTGCAGTCATTGACATACAGGTAATTATAATGTAATGTCTGTGTTCATAAAGATAAACAATTAATATGATCGTGAACAGCGTTGAACTCCATGTAGTTTACTAGTCTTATACAGTAATAAGGTTCCATAATGATAACTGCAAATCTACAGTATATGAACAGCTGCTACAATAGAATATTTTATATACTAGTGAATGCGAAATGTTCGCCTGCAGGAAATTTTCGCGTTTTTCGCGTAGGCTATAGTTTACGCGAAAATATTCAGCAGGCGAAAATTTTACAATTTAAACTAATCTTTGGAAGATAGTAAGAAAATAAAACTTAGATCATTAAAATACTTTATTTGGAAAGTAAATTCAGTATATTGTAAGAAAACATTGTAAAGTAAAAGCAGTAAAAACATTTTAAATTATATTGTATTATTACTGTATAACAAGAATGTCATGAATGCCGCTAATTTCTCAACCCTTCCGAATGGTCTCCCTCATTTTGTGTAGGTTATCCCATGCAGAGACAATCCATTTAGCATGAATAAGTTTTAGTGTAGAGAGCTTCAAATCTATCGTACGGAGAAATTCATTTACGTTGGTGCTGCTGAAACTTTATCCGCATACCAAGAGATAAAACTTGCCTTGATATACGACCTCATCCTCGACCAATCACAGTCCAGAATAACTGTCGTCACTCATGATGTCACTTTAATCTGTAAGATTATAACTAGCAACTGTTGACTGCGAAACTATGATGCCGCAAACTCGTCCAAGGATATGAAAGAGCGAAAATTTGTTGGCGCGAAATTAATCTGGTTTACAGGTATATATACTTATAAACTCATACAATATTCTACTAATGTTTGTGAAATGACGTTGATGGGCCAAACCGAGGTGTTGACATAGTTACTGGCATAATCTATGTTAATATCATATTTCTACACTGTATGACGAACAACTACTCTGAAAATGAATCCAGCTCAAGATAAAATTGCACAGTGAGGCCGGATAATTGGTATGCGGGAAGCAGGCCTCTCTGTAACTGACATAGCCATGGAACTGGGAATTTCGAAGATTACTGTTCGACGCTGGGTGCAGAGGTGGCAGGAGACTGGGAATCTGCTAGATCGTCCTAAGTTTAGGGCACCAAGGAAGACCACCCCAGAAGAAGACAGGAGAATAATCAACGAAGTGCAGAACGATCCTATCAACAACGCAGTCGCCATTCGGGAAACACTACATATGGGCGTGTCAGTGGACACCGTAAGGAGACGGTTGCATGAAGCAGGATATCACCACTGTACTCCTGTCAAAACAGAGAGGATCGCGGAACGACATCGTTAGGCCAGGCTCTCGTTTGCTCGCCAACATATAAATGATGATCTCGCATACTGGAGCAGAATTATCTTCTCTGACGAGACTTTTGCGTCTACAACTCACGGCCGTCTTCGGTGTTGGCGACAGGACAACACGAGATATGCCTGCCAAAATATTTACGAAGTAGCACGGAGTGGGCACGTGACGGCGAATGTATGGTGATGGATGCATCTGCAAGGAGTAGGAGAGCTGACTGAGCTCCATGGGAGGTTTACGGCAGATCAATATATAGAGATCATGGAGGAGGTGATACTACCTTCTGTACGCGCGTATGATTGCCCTATCCTTGATAGATTATCTTTATGCAGGTATGTTGTATTTGTGTGTTATAGAATATTATACTATTACTAGAGTAAAATTTATGTATTACACGCATTTGTACATATGTCCGGTTTCCACATTTACATGGGACGAATAATCGTCATAAAGTTGTTCTTTAACTCTTTCAGTACGATGACAACACTTTAGGATTTTATTCTGAATAACTGCAGACTGTATTATTTGTATAACGGGGCACAATTGCATTTAGCTGAGAGAAACCCCTAATACATAGGGGTTAAAACCTATCTCGAATATGAAGCGTATTGACGAGATATAATTTTACTTTTAATATTTAAAATCCACTTGCAGGACAACTCTCCCATCCACACCGCCAGGATTGTTAGAAGGTGGTTTGAGGAGCCGCGAAATCTAGAACTACTGGACTGGCCTAGTAAGGGGCGCGACCTCAACCCCATTGAGAACGTGTGGGGGAATTTAGTGAACTCGTGGGAGCATGGGCAGGAGCGGACCAGCCGCCAGCTGCTGGATCACACTATGACTGAGTGGGATATGTTCGGAAGGAACCCACACATCATACATAACTATGTTGCATCTATGCCACACAGATTACAAGATGTAATAGACAATAATGGGGGATGGACCAAATACTAACTATGAACCGAGTATAGCTGTGGCATTTATGTTTTTATGTTTATCGATGGCAAATTGTGAGCATTTTGTATGACTTTATCATTTTGTTTGATAAACTATTTAGTAAAACATTCTCAACCATTGCATATTTGTTGTAATAAAGAATTGGTGTTTTATTGTATATATATATATATATATATATATATTTCTTATTAAGATCTAATAATATCTTCACATTGATAATGCAACAGGAAATCTGGAAAACATTCATGGGTTTATCTGTCCATCGTGATTAAATCATTATCTCTCCACATTACTTAATTTGTGTTACTTTCTGTAACACAAAGTAATGCTTGATCATACAAATACAAGCTGGAAAACACTATTAATATAATAGGCATCAGCCACAAACCGGTTTCCACTGACACGCCGTTATGTAGTCTCTCCTGGACGGTGACAGCAAGTAACCATGTCAACACCACGGTTTGGACCATCAACGTCATTCCACAAACATTAGTATAATATTGTATGAATTTATAAGTATATATAAATATATTTATGCTAGTATAATAGTATTATTCTTATGTGATTTTGATAATCAGTTACTGTTATTCAGATCGAAACTGTTAACAAGTTCTTTGTGTAACAATCGATAAGCCATTTCCCACTAACTCTCTCTGCCCCTCTACATCAATACATATATATATATTATATATATATATATATATAATCATGTAGATTCGTAAATTAGTAAAGGTTTAAAGCTGCAAACAGCTTTATTAGTATTGTTACATAATGTTTTAATGATTTAATATACGCGAGACTGGTGGGTGGGGAATGAGAATGAGGGAGTGTGGAAGATTGTTGTGTAATGTCTATTTTTTGTTCAAATTCACTAGTATATAAAATGTTGTATTGTGGTATCTGTTCATATAGACTTGCAGTAATCATAATTGAACCGTATTACTGTATAAGACTAGTAAACATGGAGTTCAACGCTGTTCACGATCATATTAATCGTTTATCTTTATGAACACAGATATTACAATATAATTAGGAGCTGTTCAAAAATTACGTAACGCTATTTTTTGCTAAAACTTGACACCCCAGATACCCCAGGAACGTTCTGTAACGCTAGACCAGGCACCCGCTAAGCTGTTATGTAACACTTCCCCCACACCACACACCACGCGTTACGGAACGTTACAGGGGGGGGGGGGGTCAGGTTTTAGGAAAAATAGCGTTACGTAATTTTTGAACGGCGCCTTACCTTTGTATCAATGTTATATGTTGTTGGATTCGGTTGTCCCCCCTCCACCCCCACCTTTCCCCAGTTAGGGTACCTTGACTATCGCTGCGGCGTTGCCACATGTACGGAGTCGCCTGTGAGGCGAAGAACATTACATATGCGGCCAGCTGTACATCCTTCTAAAGGTTTGGAAGCATACTCTAAATACGCGTCCGTCATTCACACAATAACGTTCACATTCATACGCTATATTGTAAGGATTATCTTCACTAAACCTGTTGTAGTAGCGCTCAAAGTCTTCACGGTCGCTTGCACTCATGCTGTCATAGTTAAAGTAATGTTTGGGTGGTAGTAGTCCTACGTAATTTAATGTGTCGCCGTTGAGGAATGCGTAAGGGAAGTACCCTTTTGAAACTTCAGCATCTACGCCCATCACCTTGGGTAGCTTAGCTAATTTACAAGGTGTAAATAACAGTGCCTTTAAACTGGACATTTTCTCTTATCTGCATCTGCATAAGCTTGTTTCCTCTTTTCAAAGGATCACCTGTAAATATCTGTTAGAATTCGTCATCAAGCAGATCCTTATAAAGAAAATGTGTGTCAAACTTTGCTGTGTTATGCGCAAGAATATATATGGTCATTTTTTTAATTGGTCCGCTAACTTGACAATATAGTCCACAAAGAGTTTCACGCGGCGGAGGCGGGGGATCGTTTGCAGTGGCCTTAAAAATGTTTGTCCGTTTGCCACATTTACGGCATTCATCACACTCAATGTTCATCCACTCGTAACATAGTCTGGCTTACAAGTAGGTGGGGGATAACCTCTTTGGTTTCTAGGTTTGTGTATGTCTCTATGTCATAGTATACAGTTATGCAAGGATTATATTTAGGCTTGGTATCTTTCATATAACAAACATGCTTTACACCATCCGTCTTATACAAGGTGTGTTCAAAACGTTCCCGGACTGATCCCACAAAAACTTTCTGGTAAGACTTACGATCTAATTGATCTTGTCCCCTTCAAAGTAGTCTCCTTGTGCAGCTATTCATCGCTCCCAACGACGTTTCTACTTTAGAAAGCATTCGTGGTAGGCCGTATTCCTGACCGCCTTCAGTTCGTTTGTTGCATTTTGAATAATTTCTTCCACACTTTGAAATCTACGACCTTTCAATAGAAATTTAAGTTTGGGGAAAATGAAAAAGTCTGCCGGGGAGAGATCTGGAGACTATGGTGGCTGGGGAACGACTACGACGTTGTGCTTCGCCAGGTACTGCTGAATTGACAACGCTGTGTGTGCGGGCGCATTGTCATGGTGCAACATCCACGTTCCTGCGTTCCAACTTTCAGGCCGTTTTCTCCTTACTGAGTTTAGCACGCTCTTCAGTATTTCCAAATAAAACTATTGATTAAATATTTGACCTCTAGGGACGAATTCGTAATGAACGAGTCCGTAGTAATCGAAAAAAACGACCAGCATTGCCTTCACATTCGATCGGACTTGCCGTGCTTTCTTTCGGTCTCGGGGACGTCGCGCACTTCCATTGCGATGACCGCTGTTTTGTTTCAACGTCATACCCGATTACCCGTACACCCACGTCTCATCACCCGTAACGATGTTTCTGAGAAATTTTCATCAAGATTGGCACGTTGAAGGCGGTCTTAAGACACAATAACACGTTGCTCTTTCTGCTCGGCAGTCAAGAGTCGTGGCACAAATTTGGCTGACACACGACGCATCCCCAAATTCTCACTCAGTATCGTGTGGCATGATCCTATCGAAATGTCCATTTCGTCTGCGACTTCCTTGACTGTCAGTCTATAGTTCCCTCGAATCATTTCACGAACACAAACAAGGGTCATCAGTTCTTGAAGTGGAAGGTCGTCCCACCTTTGCATCGTCCTCCGTCGACGTTCGGCTTTCCTTGAAGCGCTTGTGCCACTCAAAAGTGATTGTCCGACTTAAGGCGTCATCGCCAAATTCTGTGTTCAGCATGGCATAGTTTTCAAAAGCAGTCTTGCACAACTTAACGCAAAATTGTATGCACACACGTGCGACAAAACACAAAATTACTTAAAAAACAGTAAATATCGCGAGAACAAAATACGATATCAACAAGTGGTAACCGTCTTTAGACACAGACTCAGTCATACTACACCATGCATCACATGGTGATGCGCGCGCAGCATAACTGGTTTGGGAACTCTTTGAACACATCTGGTATTTCTCATAGCATGTAGTACAGCAAATTTTATCAGACATGTGCTCGAATTTTCCACAACTGTCCATTATATGAAACATGCCGCATTCGCAAATTCTCACTTTCTTGCACGTCCCATTTGATTTATGGAAATCAAAACAGAAATTATTGAAAAACGTGGGTTTACACACATTACAGTCCCTCTTCTCGTTTTCAACTACTCGACTTTCACTTTTGGGGCTTTTACACTGCTCGCAAACCATGTGACAATCCTAACAATGTTTCACTCTATTATCCGTAAACTCGAGACACCCCTTACACAAATCATGGTTACGGCTTTTATCATAACTTGCGTAAAACGTCCTTATACTGCGAATTGGGAGGTACGTTGTCCCCGACAAACCTAAAATGAGTAGAGCCTTGTACAATGTACAATCTCTCACACTGCTTTTAAAAGCATATACAGTCCTCCGACGATCACCCAATCCAAATACAACTATACGCACACCCATTTCCTGCTCTACCCTTCTCAGCTCTTCAGGTCCCATATCGCAATCAAATTCGAGCCTACAGCCTGTGGCTAGTTTACGTGCACACTGTACAATTTTTTTGGCAACTGTATTTAACACAGTAAACATATGAGCCAAGATTATTGCTATAAAGTCGCAAGCGCAATCGAGATTTGTGTGGTTTCTGAATATGTGAGCATTGTCAAAGTTAAGTATATAAGGTCGGATGTCTCGCAATACGGAAAACGTGTTCTATATCGATCTTGAAGTTATCCATGTTAAATTCAGTGCTGCTTTGAGCGGCATGCATTATACGCCCCAAAATGTACTCTAACTCTACGGCAGCCAGACGTCTGTACCATATTACTACCAAAAAATCGTCTCTACCTCCATCATCTGCCCCAAACTCGAGAAACAGCCTCGTCCTGGCTTCAAGCCCCTCACTGTTCTGAAGGGCAAACTCTATAATACGCTCAACTACGCGCCGAAGTCCGTGTTCAACACCATTGTTATACATGGTTAGCGGATCGACCATGACTACGTAGCAGTTTCTAGTCAGGTTCAGGGTGGAGGGTATGTTGCACACCAGTTCGAATGATGTGATATTGTCTACAAATTGAGGTGTTGCTGCCGAGGTGAATGGCACAGCGGGAGGCGATATTGAATAGGGATAAGTGGGTACAGTTTTATTTGTAGAAGGGGCTACTGTAGGGGTTGTACCCTAAGACGTGTTGGGTTGAGGTTCTATTACATTTTCAGAACTTACTAAGGGTCTAACGGCCGACACGCTCGTGGAGAGTTTTACACGCTTTATACCTGCCGTGGAAGTTTCAGTAATGGGGCTGTTAGCATCCTCATGCACCCGCTTTCTACCCGAAATGGAGAATGTGGGCGCTACGGCTGTTACTGATGAGGGCTCTGGAACCCTTGTGGGCGTGACGTTGGTGGAGCAGTCTGTAATCTCAACAACAACTATACTATCGTCGCTATCATCAGCTTCATCTGCAATGTCCACGATGGGTACATGATGCTGGTACAGTACCTCACCTTCGTCATCATTCACGGTTCTGGGGAAGAAAACAAAACAAGATTGCAGAATATAAGGACCAACACTTAAAATTTTATTCCATTTTGTAAATGTTCCACTTAAAAGTGTGACGTGTTAGAGATGGATTCTGTAGAAAAATCCAGGTTCACGAGCTGTTCTACATGCATTATATCCGGCCCTATAGGCTGCGATAAAACAGTGTTTATGCTTAAAATCATTAAAGATAAGCACGAGCTGTTCTCAAAAACTCTGTGCATAAAGTTATATGGTGCTATTCGACGTACCAAGCCGTATTCAACGAATACCAAAGATGATATTTTATGCCACAAAGGTGTTTATAATGGCAGTTTTATAAAGAGGAAAGAGCACACGGTTATTATAATTGACGATCTCATGTTTTCTTCCCCAGAACCGTGAATGATGACGAAGGTGAGGTATTCTCCCACCATTTAACATAAGTGTATGCTTCATCAATCAGAATCTGTTTTTCAAAAATAGATACATGCGTGATGTATCGCTAAACACACAATATCTAGTCTTATTCGCTCAGCGTCGAGATGTATCACAAATTGGGGTATTAGCCAGCCAAATGTTCCCGAATCAACGTAAAGAGTTTTTGGTCGTTTATAAAGAAGCTACAAGACAGCGTTACGGATATTTGGTTTGTGACTTTCACCGGCGAAACACGTTTAGGGTGCTTCTAAGAACGAATATATTTCTAAACGAGGCTGAAACGGTTCATATCCCAGAATGACAAAAAGGTTAAAGAAATACCCAGAATTAATAAAAATCTATCATCGACTGCCACGAACTCTCCAGCACCAGTTTGTTAAAAATATTGACCCCGACTTTTTAAAATGCATCTGCGAGATCTGTTTTAACGTTATAAAATGCAATGTACCGATGAAGCCCTCTCAGAAGTCCTTACGTTGTTAAAAGAATATAATACACGCACTCGCTCGTAAAAGATAAACTGTGGGAAAGAAAAAGCGGATTATTGTACAAAGAGGAGGTTTATTCTTCTCCATCTTATTTTCAGTTTTGGGGCCTTTATTTTCTAGTTTAATATAATGAAGAAAGTAGTCGTGATTCCACACGAGGCATATGCTTCACAAAGAGTCAAGATTCGATTCTAGAGCCCAGTAAAAACAGGCTTAAAAGAATGGAAAGCGAATTGGTGAACGTACTAAACAGTGAAAGGCCTCCTGACGAGAAAAGAATCTTATACCAAGAAACTCAAGAAATTTCTTCATGTGTACGAAAATTATAAGAAACCGGTGGAGTTCCCTGTAGTTGTCGAATATGGAAGCGAAACTGATCATGGTGAACCTATAGAGTATAGACGAACGAGCAAAGAACAATGGGGGGAGTGCGCAACACCTCTAGCATGTATTAAAAACTAGTCTCCTTCATACATTGAGGAATAAAGGACTAAGTCTTTATAATCTCTTGAGTGAGGTTCCCATTATACAATGGTCCCATACTGGCGAGGTTGTTGTTGAAGGGTCAAAGGTACAAGGTTCGAACATTATTGATATCGTACATGATTTGGTGAGAAAGTGGGATAGGCCATCACCAGCAGTCTGGGAATATATTAAATCGAAACTACAGCAAATAAACATTCTAAAAACGTTGATACGCAACCACAACAGATTAAAAGACTTGGGGCAAGCAATGCCTATACCACAGCAGAGCACGCCTTCGCCTACGGTGGTAACGTCTCTGAAGAGGAAGAAGAAGAGGCCAATTAGCAACGCACAACCCTTCCCGCGAGCCTCTAAAATATGCAAATGGCTAACATATTAAGAAAGCACTATTACGATATTTCTAACCCAGCTTCTTACGGGGGAGTTAATAGACTGTACAGAGGGACCTATACTGAGGGCTTAGAGAAAAAAGATGTTGAGAGGTTTTTGCGTGAGCAGGACGCTTATACACTTCATAAACCGGTGAGAAAAAGGTTTAAAATTACCAAGAGTGTAGCCGCATCGAGTGATTCTATTTGGCAGGCTGATTTAACTAACATGCAAAGGTATTCGGTATATAATGACGGCTATCGATACATACTATTTATAATAGATGTATTCTCTAGATACTTGTGGCTAATACCTCTTACAAATAAATGGCCTGAAATGGTGGCTAAAGCTACAAAAGCAGTGATGTTAAAGGAAATCAGGATCCCCGGTTATTTCTGTACAGATATGGTGAAAGAATTTATAAGCCGAGCTTTTCAGAACATGTTGGCAGAGTTTAAAATCAGTTATTACACAACCAATTCTGTGCATAAGGCATCTTTAGCCGAAAGAGTGCAACGTACCATAAAGGAACGCATGCATCGCTATTTCAAGCATAAAAGCAAATAGAGATACGAGGGTAATTCAATAAGGATCTGCACTTTTTATTTTCACAATTTTATTTTCACATCTGATAGATTATAAACACATTACTTCTCAACATAGTCTCCCTGTTTCTCAATACACTTAGTCCAGCGATCTACAAGCTTCCTAATGCCATCACAAAAGAATGTTTTTGGCTCTGTGCGTAGCCAGCCATGCACCGCCTCCTTCAGGTCATCATCGCCTTGGAATCCCTGACTTCTCAAAGCGTCTTTTAGTGGTCCAAACAGGTAAAAATCCGAAGGTGCCAGGTCTGGACTGAAGGCTGGATGGTCGAGAACTTCAAATTTAAGTTCTTGAAGGCATTTTCTAGTCTGTGCAGCGGTATGAGGGCGCGCATTGTCGTGTGACAGAATAACACCTTCCGACAATCTTCTTCTCCGTTTTGTGCGAATTGCTTGCTTTAACTCATTCCGAAGCATGTCAGAATATGATGCACTTGTTACTATAGTTTCACGCTCTAGATAATGTTCAAGGATAGGGCCTCGTGTATCCCAAAACAGTGTTAGTATAACTTTACATGCTGACGGCTGCGCTTTGAACTTCCTTGCAACGGGAGATGTTGGATGCTTCCATTGCATGCTCTGTCGTTTGCTTTCTGGTTCATAGTGATGGATCCAGGTTTCATCTCCAGTGATAATGCGCTCCAAAAAGTTTTCACCTTCATTATGATACCGCGCCAAAACACGAGAGCAGACGTCCATACGATTACGCTTGTGCTCTTCTGTCAACTGTTTGGGCACCCATCTTGCACAAACCTCGTGAAAGCCAAGAATGTCATGAACTATCGAATAGGCTGACCCTTAACTGATGTCTAATGAAGATGCAATTTCTTTTATTGTTTATCTTCTGTCATCGAAAATTATGGCTCTGGCTTCTTCCTGCCTGTCACCACTGGTTAATGTTGACGGTCGTCCTGAGCGCTGAGCATCTGTCACACATGTCCAACCTTCCTTGAACATTTGAATCTACTCGTACACACTTCACCGTGGTAACGCATTATTCCCATACTGAGCACATAAACGCTGGTGAATTTCAGCTCCTTTCACACTTTCTGCCCACAAAAAACGAACCACGGATCTCTGTTCGTCCAGAGTACAAATTGAAAGCGGTGCAGCCATGCTCACTACTCGTACGATATGTGACAGATAGCCTAAATAAGCCTAGGCTGTTGCTAGCCTAAATAAGCCTATAGATCTCAGTTTGGCTCGTTATTACGAGTATATATTATATATACTATATTATCACTAAAATAAAAAGTGTGGATACTTATTGAAGTACCCTCGCATATAGGCATTCTGGAACCGTTGGCATCATTCTGCAACCGCTCCCACCACCGTATGATTGGTACATCACCTAACGAGATTTTAAAAAGATGTATGCATACAGAGCCTGAGGCGAGAAAATTTAGTCGCAGAGCATCACTACGCGCTGTGCGTTTCAAAATTAATGATTATGTAAGACTCTCGTGTTCAGTGAATAAATTCGGAAAGGATTTGTGCAACGGTGGACTCGTGAGATTTTTAAAGTTAGATCTATAAGGCCTAAAGACGAAGTGATGATGTATTACGTTGAAGAGTTGAATGGGGAAGAAATTGGAGGCGGCTTTTATGGCGAGGAGTTAAGGAAAGTGGTATTTAATTTAGGAAAAATAGTGTTTAAAAGTGAAAAAATTTTACGAAGTAAAGGTTCAGAAAAGAGAAAACTGTACCTGGTAAAATGGCTAGGGTACCCAGAAAGTTTCAACAACTATGTAAAAGCTGATGCACACTCATATGAAAAACTATATAGAGCTATGGGTTGATTGCCTGTTACCCTCATCCGTTGGAAATGTCCAGCAGATTTCAGTGGAGAGTGAACGACAAAAGCCCTATATATTTTCGTTAGAGAGTTATGAATATGTAGGTCTTTAAAGGACCTCTTTATATTTAATTGTTTATGGTAATTTTAGCGTCGGGATTTTAGACGCCTAATATTAGAATGAAAATGAAATTGCCTCACCTTAATTTTGATGGATCTTAGTTTGCTTCGATGCAGGGCGTTACGATCTTTTTCGGTGTAGGGCCGCCACGATGGAGTTACGCAATGAGTTAACGTCTTGTAATAAATATGGGCTGTCACAATATAGACACTTCTGGGGATAGGCCTATCCTATTTTATGTATTCATTTTATTATAAGGAATTCACTCAGAACTTGAGGGAAAACTAAAACACATCTTCCCTGTTTAAAGCGTTCGCTGTAACATAAACAGCCCTGAGAGCCGTTCCTTTAATATATCTTCATATTTTCGTATAAATTGCTGATTTTGCAAAGGTTGTTGACTCTTTCCCCTTGTATTTTGCATGGGTTAGCAAATGGAAAATTTGGTTCACGTGATATAAATGAAGGTTTCTCGTGGTTGTACAGACCCGACGCCTACATACGGTTTCTATGTATGTATGGCAATCATTTCATTCCCATTAGGCTATGTCGCCAATCCCGAGCCAATTTTGTATAGATATTTAATTCAATTAATTAATAATTTATATTTAATTATGAAATAAAGGTACCACATATGATACCATGTTGTGGTTTTTCCATATACTGGGGGGGGGCCGGAGAAAAATTTGTATGTTATAGATCAAATTTTTTGATAAACTGTGTGTTTTAAACCATTTGAAATGGATTGAAAAGAATGAAATAGGAATTTAGGAAGAGAAAGGTTACTCAAGACCTATTTAAATATAAAAGTTCAAGAGGTTAGCTTCTCAAGTTTAGTTAAAGTTATTTCAATCAGTTCGACTCCCCTTAGGTATAGGAAATTTATGGAATTAAAGTAAAGTTATTAACTTTGCTCATTATTTATCTGTGTAAATTTTATGTCACCAATTTTTAAATGCTGGTTTACTAATGTTGTTTTGGAGTTTTGTCATGTTTTGTTTTGTTAATGATTTATGTTTTAATTAAAGTGACTTCTACGTTGGTGAGTTAATTGAAATGTACTGTACTTCCATGTTATGTTGTTTGGTTTAAAGAGTTTGTACTGTATTCAAACCTCCTACCACTTCAGACTAGTCAATACCCGTAGTTTTAGTGGAGTAAATGTTACTCCTCCACAGGTAGATCTGGAGGGCTTGGGGCTTTGAATCCTGTACTGTTTTTGTGTTGTTTGGTCTCTGGCCATGGGAGGCCATAAAACCCTTGTAATAGTTTGGGCTGTGGCCAAGGGGAGGCCACAAAACCCTCGTAATAGTTTGGGTTGTGGCCAAGGTAGGCCACAAGACCCTTGTAATAGTTTGGGCTGTGGCCAAGGGGAGGCCACAAGACCCTTGTAATAGTTTGGTCTGTGGCCAAGGGAGGCCACAAGACCCTTGTAATAGTTTGGTCTGTGGCCAAGGGAGGCCACAGGACCCTTGTAATAGTTTGGGCTGTGGCCAAGGGGAGGCCACAAAACCCTTGTAATAGTTTGGTCTGTGGCCATGGGAGGCCACAAGACCCTTGTTATAGTTTGGGTTGTGGCCAAGGTAGGCCACAAGACCCTTGTAATAGTTTGGTCTGTGGCCATGGGAGGCCACAAGACCCTTGTTATAGTTTGGGTTGTGGCCAAGGCAGGCCACAAGACCCTTGTAATAGTTTGGTCTGTGGCCAAGGAAGGCCACAAGAACCTTGTAATAGTTTGGGCTGTGGCCAAGGTAGGCCACAAGACCCTTGTAATAGTTTGGGCTGTGGCCAAGGGGAGGCCACAAGACCCTTGTAATAGTTTGGTCTGTGGCCAAGGGAGGCCACAAGACCCTTGTAATAGTTTGGTCTGTGGCCAAGGGAGGCCACAGGACCCTTGTAATAGTTTGGGCTGTGGCCAAGGGGAGGCCACAAAACCCTTGTAATAGTTTGGTCTGTGGCCATGGGAGGCCACAAGACCCTTGTTATAGTTTGGGTTGTGGCCAAGGTAGGCCACAAGACCCTTGTAATAGTTTGGTCTGTGGCCATGGGAGGCCACAAGACCCTTGTTATAGTTTGGGTTGTGGCCAAGGCAGGCCACAAGACCCTTGTAATAGTTTGGTCTGTGGCCAAGGAAGGCCACAAGAACCTTGTAATAGTTTGGGCTGTGGCCAAGGTAGGCCACAAGACCCTTGTAATAGTTTGGTCTGTGGCCAAGGGAGGCCACAGGACCCTTTTAATAGTAATAGTTTGAGCTGTAGCCAAGGAAAGGCCACAAAACCCATCTTATTTTACCTATAATTTACGTTTTATTTGTTATTCCATTTTTGTTTTTCCTCACTTTTTAATCTAAAAAGTGTAGCATTTTATAAAGTCCTCACTCTTTCCAAAATGAAAGGGTGTTGCAATTTAATTTATTTTCCATAGGAAATATTACAATACTCCAGCCCTGTTTTCATTAACACAGTCTTTGTTTTGTATATATTTATATAGGTACCGTATGTATAATTTTAATTTTAGTTCTGCACTTAATTTTTGTGATGTTACAGTTCTGCACTTAATTTTTGTGATGTTACAGTTCTGCACTTAATTTTTGTGATGTTACAGTTCTGCACTTAATGTTTGTGATGTTACAGTTCTGCACTTAATTTTTGTGATGTTACAGTTCTGCACTTAATTTTTGTGATGTTACAGTTCTGCACTTAATTTTTGTGATGTTACAGTTCTGCACTTAATTTTTGTGATGTTACAGTTCTGCACTTAATTTTTGTGATGTTACAGTTCTGCACTTAATTTTTGTGATGTTACAGTTCTGCACTTAATTTTTGTGGTGTTACAGTTCTGCACTTAATTTTTGTGATGTTACAGTTCTGCACTTAATTTTTGTGATGTTACAGTTCTGCACTTAATTTTTGTGATGTTACAGTTCTGCACTTAATTTTTGTAATGTTACAGTTCACCTAATTTTTGTGATGTTACAGTTCTGCACTTAATTTTTGTGATGTTACAGTTCTGCACTTAATTTTTGTGATGTTACAGTTCTGCACTTAATTTTTGTGATGTTACAGTTCTGCACTTAATTTTTGTGATGTTACAGTTCTGCACTTAATTTTTGTGATGTTACAGTTCTGCACTTGATTTTTGTGATGTTACAGTTCTGCACTTAATTTTTGTGATGTTACAGTTCTGCACTTAATTTTTGTGATGTTACAGTTCTGCACTTAATTTTTGTGCTGTTACAGTTCTGCACTTAATTTTTGTGATGTTACAGTTCTGCACTTAATTTTTGTGATGTTACAGTTCTGCACTTAATTTTTGTGATGTTACAGTTCTGCACTTAATTTTTGTGATGTTACAGTTCTGCACTTGATTTTTGTGATGTTTCAGTTCTGCACTTAATTTTTGTGATGTTACAGTTCTGCACTTAATTTTTGTGATGTTAATGAGTCTTATGAGTAAGTTAAATTGCTGAAATAAATTTTATAACCTACACCACAGGTTGAATTATAAATTTAGTGTTTTTAGTTAGAATAGGCCTTGAGTGTAAAGAGTAGGGTCTACTTTGTGAAGTAGGCTTCGTAATTTATTATTATTTATATGTAGTGAAAAAGCCAAACATGGAATAAATTCTGTTCAGATGTCAAAATGTTTGATAAGGCGTAATTTTATTATTTTTTTGTTTGTTTTAATTCTGTTTTGTTATTTTATTCAAGGTTAAGGTTTTCACAGCAAATAACCCTTCCCCACATACGGGCCACCATATGAACAACTATATAGAGCTATGGGTTGATTGCCTGTTACCCTCATCCATTGGAAATGTCCAGCAGATTTCAGTGGGGAGTGAACGACAAAAGCCCTATATATTTTCGTTAGAGAGTTATGAATATGTAGGTCTTTAAAGGACCTCTTTATATTTAATTGTTTATGGTAATTTTAGCGTCGGGATTTTAGACGCCTAATATTAGAATGAAAATGAAATTGCCTCACCTTAATTTTGATGGATCTTAGTTTGCTTCGATGCAGGTCGTTACGATCTTTTTCGGTGTAGGGCCGCCACGATGGAGTTACGCAATGAGTTAACGTCTTGTAATAAATATGGGCTGTCACAATATAGACACTTCTGGGGATAGGCCTATCCTATTTTATGTATTCATTTTATTATAAGGAATTCACTCAGAACTTGAGGGAAAACTAAAACACATCTTCCCTGTTTAAAGCGTTCGCTGTAACATAAATAGCCCTGAGAGCCGTTCCTTTAATATATCTTCATATTTTCGTATAAATTGCTGATTTTGCAAAGGTTGTTGACTCTTTCTCCCTTGTATTTTGCATGGGTTAGCAAATGGAAAATTTGGTTCACGTGATATAAATGAAGGTTTCTCGTGGTTGTACAGACCCGACGCCTACATACGGTTTCTATGTATGTATGGCAATCATTTCATTCCCATTAGGCTATGTCGCCAATCCCGAGCCAATTTTGTATAGATATTTAATTCAATTAATTAATAATTTATATTTAATTATGAAATAAAGGTACCACATATGATACCATGTTGTGGTTTTTCCATACTCACGTCCTCTGTCTCTTTGTCTGTACACCTTAACAACACCCTGTCCAACTTTATAACAGAACTGCATAGGCCCATTGACTTAGAGCGTGAATCATATGAAGTTCGAATATGCGAATTTCAATTGACCACCAAGTTTTTAAGTATTGATAAGAAAGAAACCGTTTTTATGATTCTTAGAAACCGCGATGAATGGTAAAAGGCAGGAGTAACTAGGCACAGTACTATGCGTTCAGCCTGGAGCGGGGAGGTGCAGTACTACACTAGTGCCAGGGCATTATGACACAACCGAGGATATTGTGAGAGACTTAAATGGGAGTCTGAAAAGTTCAAACCTTACGTCAGATTTCGTTTACGAAATAGTAAACAAAGATAAGCCGGCACATACTTTGTTGCTAAAATCGAAGGCCAGTAGAAATATTAAAGACAAAGAACTGTTCAAAATTATACTTAAGAGCAGATATGACAGCCTTCCAAAGAGGTACTTTTCACGAGTCAAAGCATGACTTGATAAGTTTATTGTACCAGCTAAAATTGGCGAAATTGAACGTTAGCGACCCTCCCCCAGACATGTGCTATATTTAAAGCAACATCGTAGACTCGTAGAGCATCAGATTGTTGGGGGATACGTACCCAGACATTACATATTTTAAGCCTCATTATGTCAAATTCGCATCAACCTACAATATATATATATATATATATATATATATATATATATATATATATATATATATATATATATATATATATATATACATAACATATATAAGGATGATTCAGGAGCGAAAAAGTTTCCATTCGGTGAGAGGGGGGCTTAACAGTGAAGCTTCACTTCCGCCGTACTGCGACAGAATGACGCAAAGGCCATTCACTGTTTACCGAGGGGTGAGATATCAGAGCGGAAGCGGAATTGGATCCATTTTATTCAACTATACTGCCTACGGCTGTCCCCTTACTGAAGAGTGGTGCCAGCTATCTTGGTAGGAAAGCCTAAGTCAGGACTTAACACGGTAGAAGACATACTGGCAGGCACTAAGCCTAAAGAAGCTCTCAAAAAACATTTTAGGCGTATTTAGGATGAAATTGTCAAAGATGCGAAGACAAAAATGCCAGGCGCCGGAAATAAAACACGAAAACACGGATGAAAAACCGCACTGTACGGAGGAAGAAGAAGAAGGTGGTACTAACTCGCGGTGTTAAAGGTAAAAGGACTTAAAAAAAAAAGAAATGTTCTAAACGCATGAAGCCAATGGTTGACCACTATGGAAAAACTATACACGCTTACAACATGGTATCGTATGTGGTACCTTTATTTCATAATTAAATACAAATTATTAATTTATTGAATTAAATAACTTCAAAATTGCCTCGGGATTGGCGACATAGCCTATTGGGAATGAAAATAATTTCCATACATACATAGAACCCATATGTAGGCATCGGGCCTGCTTGACAACAAGTAAACCAAATTTATTATTTCGTGTTCAAAATTTTCCACTGCTGACTCATGAAAATTACAGCAAGAGAAGAGTCAACGAACTTTGAAGAATCAGCAGATTCCTAACGATTATAGCGGCTCGGCTCGCTCGGAGCTTTCTTATGTTACACCGATGCTTTAAGCAAGGAGGATGTACTTTATCTTCCTATAAGTTCTGAGTGAATTCCTCATAATATAAAACCTAATAACTATAAAAAGGATAGGCCTATTCCTTCAGGTATTTAAATACAGTGACTGTTTATATTAATTACATCAAAGCAACTCATTGTGTAACTCCATCGTACCACGGCCCTACATCGAAAAAGATCGTCGCGCCCTACATCGAAACAAGCGAGGTCCAACGAAATAATAAGGTAAGGCAATTCCTTTCTTTACCATTAGGCAGCGCAAATACCGAAGGCAAATAAACATAAAGAGGTCATTTGAAGACCTACATATACATGACTCTCTAACGAAAAAACCTCGGGCTTTTGCCGTTAACTCTTCAGTGGAATCTGCTGGAAATTTCCAACGGATGAGGGTATCAGGCAATCAACCCATAACCCTATATAGTTTTTTCATAACCACTTTTTTAACTGATTTAAGCTAAGGCTGCTGCACTCGGGCCTCATAGACGGATTACTATTTCATGAGAGAAGTAACACTATTTCTACCGCGTCATGGCACGTTTCATCCATCCGAGTAGTTCACAATGCTGTCAATCTGAGCTAGCCTTCTTTGATATTCCTCCTACACAGATGTCTATAGAAGATAGTGACTTTATTCCACTTAACCCGTTAAACACTATTAGCTCTCTCTGAGTGTTCCTATAGAATTCGTGATCCCAAACGAAGATCATTACTTTTTTGACCCAAGCAATGTGCACATGTAAGTTAAACTGCGAATAGTACATTCAGATGGGACGGATTGCGAAAACGACTTCGCCGCATATCCGGAAACGAACTTCCTACACACCACATTCAGTCAGTGTGATGTATGTTTAAATCAGACAAACATCTCGTCAGGGTCTCGATAGTACCACCTACGCTCCTATCTGGAAAATGTACTCAACTTTTCAAAAGACGCGAAGGACACCTTTTTAACTGCCAAAGGTTATTATCAGTCTAAAGATGAAAGTCATATAAAGAGTAAATTTTAAAAATGTAAAAAGAAAATTTACGACTGCTATGGACGGCTGCACACACATTTCTCGTTCCAGGGAAAGCTACTTGTGAATGGGGCCGATATGAAATTAAAAATCACCCGTACGAGCCCTGAGATTTGTTTAAATCTGGGTGCTACCCAAGAAGAGAGTGCGAAGCCTGTGAGGATTCATATTATGGAAACATATGTCCGCGTACGCCGTGTGAAGTTAAGCTCTGCTAAACAGATGGAAATTGAGAAAAATTTACTGCATGCCACAGTCACATATCCAATTAATAGAGTCCAAATGAAAGTGTTTACAGTCCCTTCAGTTTTAACATCCAAGAAAATAGAAAATGTTGTTCTCGAGATTCTGCATAAAAGGATGTTGTGACGGAAAATTTGTGTGCCGAAATCTCTTACTAAAATAGGAACAGAAATTTTAGTTTTAAGATTTTGTTGTTTAAATCTCTAAAGCAAAGTAGTTTAGATTATTGTTATTGAAAAATATAAATAGGTCTTACTACAGAGTTAAAAAAAATAAAAATGTTTCAAATTGTTTAAAATTCGTTCGATTTTATATATATACTGTATATAGATTGCAGATCTAGCGACTTGAAATAGGGATTTTTTTTTTATTTTAGAAAATATTCCCGTAGCTGTTTCTCTTATGCAATTATAGAGCACTCGCATAGATTATAATTAGCCTGGTGAGGTGTCAAATTAATAAACAATCTTCTTACCAAATCACTTTATTTATTCCCACGATTTTTTTCGCTGTATCATCTCTTAATTCTATTATGCATCTGTCGGCTAAATTACAGAACTAATTATTTATTTTGAGGACTGTGAATTTTAGGAAAGATTTCTATATTTGAGAAATCGTGTCAGTATAATTTTTAGCTTCATAAAAAAACTACAGGTTTAGGTTGGTGTGACAGTCCATTCTGTAGTTTATTTTCCTGTGAATCGTAATTTAAGCTGTAGGCCTAAGGTAGTGTGACAATCCATACCATAGCTTTTATTTTAATCCTGAGAAATGTAATTACAAGTATAAGTCAGGGATGAAATCTCGATCATGCCTTCAGACGCACAAATGCTTTTTTATATATATATATATACTGTTAGAAACAGAAAAAGGTCAGGGCGACCAAGAACCACAACAGACTCAGAGGACAAGTATATCCGAGTCACCAGTCTGCGCAACAGACGCCTCACAGCACCTGAAATCAAAGCCCATCTGAACAACTCCAAAAGCACAACAGTTTCACCATCAACTGTTCAGATAAGACTAAGAGGGGCAGGATTAAAAGGAGAACTGCAGCAAAGAAACCAATGCTGAGACTCCAGAACAAAAAGAAAAGGCTAGCCTGGGCTAAAAAACACCAAAAATGGACTGTTGAGCAGTGGAAATTTGTCCTTTGGACTGACGAATCAAAGTTCGAAGTTTTTGGATCCAAACGCAGAATATTTGTGCGGCGCAGAGCGGGTGAAAGAATGACACAGCAGTGTGTTGTGCCAACAGTGAAGCACGGTGGAGAAAGTGTGATGGGATGGAGATGTTTTGAAGGGGAGCAAGTTGGAGATCTCCACAAAGTCACTGGAATACTGGACCAACGTGGCTATCACAGCAATCTACAGCGCCATGCTATCCCATCTGGACTGCGACTAGTTGGCCAACAGTTCATAATGAGGCAAGACAACGATCCTAAATACACTTCCAAGCTGTGTCAAAATTACCTGAAACAAAAGAACGGCAACGTCAGCTCACAGTTATGGAATAGCCAGCACAGTCCCCAAATCTGAACCCCGTCGAGCTAGTGTGGGATGAACTGGATTGACGAGTGAAAGCCAAGCAACCATCCAGTTACTCGTTACCGTTACTTTTAATGAAATGTAAATATATTATATATATGCATAGGTATATTATAATTTACATATACATAAAATATTATATTATATAAACATTCGCTTGTGCGAGTATGTTTTGGTTTGTATCCACTGGTTAATGCATAGGCTATGAAGTCTGTGCATGCCTTCATTGCGTTGTTATGACTTATAAGGCATAATATTTTCAAAAAAAGTGAAACAAAATTACTGCAAGATTTATTACTAGGAATTGCAACATAACAGAGGATGTAGCATACTATTGATACTAATTTACTAATGCTAGAATATACCAGGAAAGTTTAGTTTTGCAAAACAATAATACGAAATACTAAAGAAATGAATTAAATGAGTTATTGTGTATGGCAATGATAATTGACATTTATTAGTTAAATATACAAACTTAAGAACTATTATTCAAAAGATCTTTATTGGCCTTTAAGAAAACAAGCTTCTCAAAAGTTGCATCTAAGAGCGAGCCTCGTTTCCGACGCAGTATATCCCTCCTTACTGAAAAAACCAGCTCAACAGCGGCACTAGATGGTATAGGAGTGTTAAGTTTAATAAACATATTTTTAAAGTTAGTGGATGGGAAGGATGCAGAGCTAACGTGCCGTGAAGGCCCAGATGAGAGGAATGACGAAACCTCTGTTGAACTTAGGTCCCTCCCTGCTCCAGGGTTCTTCGCCTTTTTACTTTGACAGTGCTGTCAGTGTAGGGGAGAGGGTGGATGCGGGTAGGCTGCCAGCATGCCAACGGCTAACATGCACACCTCGCTCATAAAGAAGGGACAAATTTTTAACGGTTAATGAATAATGAGTGAGGATCGAAAGAAACTAATTGCGAGCTACGATAAAAAAGTAACGACTGACGAATGTATTTCCCTAAAAAAGTAACGTCGTTACTCAAAGAGTTACTTGATTTGAAATGTAATACCGTTACTAAAAAAGTACAGCGTTACGTAACGGCCGTTACTTGTAACGCGTTACTGCCCAGCTCTGCATATAAGGCACAAATGAGATTATTCTACATTTTTCTTTTGTTGTGCCCTTTTTGCAATTTATCAAGTGCCCTTTTATTACACGATTAGGTGCCCTTTGGACTTTTGCCTCAGCAGTAAAAATTCCTGAAAAAATGGATTGGGATAGGATGTATTCCACTTTGGAAGTGAGGTAGTCAAAGAATTTTGGATAGTTAGCAGATATTAGAAGAAAGGTAAACAGCACAGATCCCCATCTAATTCCGGACAACTGTTTATACAAACAGGAAAAAGGAAATGGAAAAAAAATTCCTGTTTCAAGTAATTGTATTTCCTTATTTTCTAACATAAATATAAACCCTAACATACATCTAACATCAACACCTCATTCTAATAATCATTACCAGTTTAAATAATCTGTGGACGCTTCTAAAAAATTCCATCCACGTTTGTGAAATAGAGAAAAGTCATTCGGCCTTAAGCTTCACATCCGAACCCATTGTGTCAAGATTTGTGGAGCTGTATTTAAAATCTAAGTTCCTCGTGAACTTAAAGCAAATATTAAGCTTTCGCTGCCTTAATAATTTCTTTTCAAAATCTTCGGTATGAAATTATTTAATGCGACTTTTTCCACAGATACATACAGTAGATAGATAGATAGAATCAGCTCCATTGATAGTAAAGATAGCTCATGCATTAGGAGTTATGAGTGACATACTCAAAATAAAATTTTGAGTATGTATTCATTTAAACGACTTTGGTACGTATTTGTAAAAAAATCTAGGAAAACTGTAACATTATTTATTTATTTATTTATTTATTTATATATTTAGAGATTTATTTATTTAAAGATTGATTATTTTCAAGGTTTATTTGTTTTAAAGATTTGTAAAGTAATAGTATAAATTAACCTCTTGAAGCACTTACGTATCATTTTGAAGAACTTACAATTATAAGAGTAAAATTGAATTTATCATTTCCATGTGTGTTGAAGATGTAGTTAATTCATTACATTTAGTTTTTACTACATTTATATGAGTGTTGGGGTATTCCACTCTAGTTTCTTTATTGTTGATTGCTAGTTTAAATTTAAGGTAAATACACTAAGTAATAATCCGGTATAAGGTGGTATGCTTATAGTTATCAAAATATTCTGGCCACAATTATTCCATATATGTATACCGGTATGGTAATATGGTTAATATGCAACAAATAGCCTCACCTCAAGTTCATATTTTTTGATGTTAGCATTCGGTAGTATACAGCAATAGAATAAATTTGTTGAAAGCCAGACTCCCCGCAATTCAAAATTAACGAAGTTATTGATTTTTTAAGTTTTAACCATTTTTTTGTTTCGCGACCTGCCAGTAGGCATAAGACATCATCACTCTCAGACAATTTTCTGGAAATGTGTGGACGACCAATCACAGTGCACCTTTTTTTAACCAATAGTAGGCTATTAAACACTCAAAAACAACCACTCCTTAATGAACCAATGACAGCTAATTAGGAATTTTAAAAAACTTAAAAAGTTTTTTTCCCGACCGTTCAGTCACGGAAAAACCTCGGCCTTTGATACAGCTGAGGTCTTTCTTTCTTTTTTAATTTTTGTCGCGTAAACATGTGCAGTGAGATTTGTAAAGTTGTGACCTAGGCTACGTTGAAATGTTGAAAATTTTAGGAGACGATTCACGAGCGGTTCACATTTTTCAAGAACACGGTGTCGTTCCCCGTACGCGAAACTGTCCAGAGTGTTCCCAGCCCCTGTATTTCCGTAGTGACCGAGATGGTTTCGTGTGTAAACGCAAATTTCCAAAAAACAAGCAGAAGAGTTTGTTTCCGTGCAAATTTACGGGCTCAATATCGCTCTTCAAGGGCATTTGGCTAGCGAAGTCACACATTCCGGCAAGTTTTCCTCCGAAAACATTTTTCCCAATCCTACTTTGAGCAATACCTATAGTTAGCGCCGCAAAATAGCCCCACCTCGAGTTCATAATTTTTTTATGTTAGCATTCGGTAGTATAATGATTGGTTAGGTACAGTATATCAAAGTTAGGTCAATTGAATGCCCAGTTAGGTCAACTGAATGCCCGGTTAGGTCAACTAAATGCCCAGTTAGGTCAACTGAATGCCCGGTTAGGTCAACTGAACACCCTTGATGATTGGTTAGGTTAAGTCATGATATTTTCGTTAGTTTAACGATTTATTTTTTTTTCGAAATCTCTTCATTTAGGTTAGGTTAGGTTAGCAATAACGGTAGCGAAATTTATTTATTAGGGTGTGTTTTCATGTGCTTTATTCAGAAATGCTACTCATTTGCCCCTGTTTATTTGAAAATAAAACGACAAAAAAAAGATTTTTTTCATACTTTCAATTAAATGCAGGGCAAATGAGGCATTTCTGAGGAAAGCACATGAAAACACACCCTAATAACTAACTTTCGTACCAAAAGTCGAGGTGGAGCTATTTGCTGCATATTTACCGGTAATTTTCCTTTCTCTGCTTGTTTCAGATCACAAGAATGACGGCTATAAAAGCGAAACTGAGAAAACTGGAGCATAACAGGAACGTCTATCATTTGTAGCAAGAAATGAGCCCTGTCTGAGCTGAGCAGACCAAATTACTACTATAATTCATCAAAAACCTGCCTGTCTGTCTGTCTGTCTGTCCGTCTGTCTGCAGAAAAAACTTTTACGTTTTTGAACCGATTTCGACCAAACTTCGTATGGTGGATGGAGGTGATGAGTAATGAACGAAAATATATGTGTGATCACTGATCAGCCTCCCCCGCCCCACCAATTACTGGGTCCGAAGGCCCCAGCACCGCGATAAAACTATAGAAAAGAAGGCAGTCATGAAAATCTTGAGCTTCACATTGCCGACGTAATAATAATAATAAAAAATAAAATTTGTTGCTACAGTTTTCAAAGACCCCGGCACCGTGGTCCAGCGGTTATGCTATGTAACGGATTATAATTCTACGCCTCGGCATATTTATCTAAAAAAAAACGTCAAGACGGGCGGTTGTGCTAGTTACTACTATAATTTAGCAAATGTCCGTCTGTTTCTTCGTCTGTCTGTCCGTCTGTCTCCTTTTCAGCTCCAAACGGCTGGACCGATTTTCATGAAACTTGGTGACAACACCCTCTGAGATCCCTAGAGTGTTTTTAGTAACTTTTTGTCAGATCGGGTGTCCCATAAAAATTTATCTCAATTTATCCCTAACAAATTTATATGCTAAAACACGAAACACTTAAATTTCAAGATTTTGGCCCATTGGTCTTGGGATGTGAAACTTAAAATTTTGATGGTTGCTTTCTTTCATGAATTTATTGGTCTGTTGGTTTTTCTGTCTATTAGAAAAATACAAAATTTTATAGAAGCATAGACTACTGGTCTTCCCTCTCATTAAAGGCTACAAGTGAACCAAGTCCCAACACGCTTCTACAGACTTTCATACACTTTCGTGGAATTAAGAAAATCAAGTTGGTCAATAAATTTCGAAAAGAATGTAGCCATCAAAATTTTTAGCTACGCATCGGAAGCCATGATAGGTAAAAAAAATGTGACAAGTTGCATTTGAAATTTAACTGCTTCGTAAGCTGCAAGTAAAATCCGTGAAGCTGCTAATTCCTGGTATATTCCATCCGCTTCCTCCGCTTCTTCTTCTGGATCTCCATTCAATAGACCTTTAAAATAATCTGACCATCGTCTATTAATTGCTCCAGGTTCCACTATCACATTTCCCGCTTCATTTTTAATACTGCATACTTTTTCTTTTCCTTCCTATAAGATTTTGCAAGGCTATAAATCAGTTTTTTTGTTTCCTTTCTCATCCTCTCTCAACTTTTCTCCCAATTCCCTCATTGTCATTTGTTTTGCCCTTTTCTTCTCCCTCTCAGCTTCATTTCTTGCTTGCACATATTCCCGTCTTGATTCCTGTGTATGTTGCCTCAACCACTTCCTATGTTTTATAGTTTTCTGTTTAACTGCGCCTCTCACTATATCTGTCCACCATGGTGTATGTCTTCTTCTTCCTCCCCCCACTCACTCAGTTCCCAAAATCTCCTCCGCAACCCTCTTAGCACAATCTCTCACGGTTTCCCATTCATTGTTTTCCTCCATCTCAGCTATATTTCTTTCAAGTTCCTCTCTGATCTGACTCTAATGTTCTCATCCTGTAGTTTCTTTGTCTTAATTACCTTCCTCTTCTCCTCTTTTGTTGCTACTACTTTCTGCATTTTCAAATCTGCTATCAGCAATCTGTGGTCGGAGTCTAACGTAACCCCAGGTATCACCCTGATGTTCCCAACAATTCTCTTATCGTAGCATATAAAGTAATCTATGATGGATTTTTGGTCAAAGTTTCCTGCCACTTGGTTCCACCTGTATCTCATAAACTTATGGGTCTCCTGGTGTTTGAAAAATCCGTTCATGATCTTTAGTTCGTTTCTTAAACAGAAATCTATTAGTTTCTCTCCCTCTGCATTTCGGTTCTGTTCTCCGAAAGGTCCAATTACCTGCTCCACTCCCTCCCTCTCCATTCCCACTCTACCATTGAAATCTCCCATAAGCAGTCCCACCTCCTCTCCTCCCACTTCATAATTGTCATCTAATAGTTCCATGAAGTTGGTCTTCTCCTCTTCATTATGCCCCTGTTGTGGCGCATAAACCTGGTAGAGAATATATGTTTTATTCCTAATTCTCAACTTACATTTGATTAGTCTTTCGCTTATTAATTCTACAGTTTGTATGTTTGGGGACAATCTCGGTCCAATAACACTGCCCAACAAAAAAACATTTTTTGCGGCTGATTTAATTCTAAGACCTGTTTCTGGATAATATTGATGTGCTGATTTCAAAAATCACCTTAGATTTTGTCAATCACATCAGGTTCTCGTGCAATGCAATATGCCTATTTTGGGTGATCCATGAAGGGCGCTTATCAAAATTGATGATTTTTGAGACCTGTTAACAGCTGTTTTGCTGTTAAAATTTTATCTGTGGAATACGCAAATCTGTGCATTAAATCTAAAGGTCATGTACAACGGAGGCAAGAGCTTGGAATGCTATTGTGGCAGTAGTTAAGAACTTCCTAGGAAACAAAAAGTCTGAAAATTATAAAGATCTTGTAAAGGATTTACTTGTAAACTTTCAGCAGTTGGGTTGCAACATGAGCATTAAAGTTCACTATCTCAACAGTCATCTGGATAAATTTCCAGAAAATCTTGGTGATGTTAGTGAAGAGCAAGGTGAAAGGTTCCACCAAGATATCAAAGTGATGGAAGAACGATACCAAGGAAGATGGGATACCCATATCTACAGATCTACAGAAGCTAAGGCTAACAAAGACCCTAAGATCCACTCTAAGGTTAGCCCGAGAGAAAGGAAAGAGTAGCGGGTTAAGAGAAGAGAAGAGAATAAGGGGTTAAGTAAGAGCAACACCTATCACTCATGGGTTAACATTCATTCAGAAAAAGAGGAAAAGTGTCTCACCATCATCATCAGCCGGCCACTGCCGACAAGTCAGAAAAATAGTCGGAGAGAATAGGAGAAGGGTGAAAGATGAAAAGAAGTAAAATAAGAACGCTTACAAACCATGCAAACACAGTCTTAACTCACTGTCTTACCATGCAAACTACAAACATGCAAGAAAAGAGTTAGAGACATGCAAAGTAAGGAGAGGATAAGAAAAAAAAAAAAAAAAAAAAAAAGTAGGTAAGTTAAACAAAAAGTGGGTTAGTTTACGCTATGAGCTACATCTACATTCGTGTTAGTCTAATTTTTTTTTTTTTTTTTAATAATTTTATTGCTGGCATCACACGCTGGCATGTCACAAGCTGGCATTCATCGTCAACAGACTCATCCTCGAGCACCACCACCAGAGCTTCTGTTGCTAACTTTGTTGTTTTTTAAATTAAACAACGTTAATACCTTTAAAATGTCTGTCAAGACGGTTCTTAAACATATTAACGCTGGTAGAATGAACGACTGACGCGGGAAGATTATTCCATTTATCAATTACTTTAAACGTAAAGAAGTTTTTAGCGATATTAGTAATAAAACGCCTGCCACGCAACTTAAATCCGTTATTGCGAGTATTACTATTATCAAAAGTGAACAATTTGTCAAAATTTACGTTATCGATGTTATTAACGATTTTGAAAACTTCAATAAGCTCCCTCTTTAATCTCCTAGTTTCGAGTGAATACAGGTCTAACTCATTAATCCTATCTTCATAAGGCTTATTGCGCAATGACGGAATAAGTTTCGTGGCACGACGCTGAACCCTTTCTAACCTATCAATATCCTCACGCAAGTACGGGCACCAAAACTGAACTGCATATTCTAAATGAGGCCTGACTAGGGACTTGTAAAGGGGCAATATAATATCCTTCGATTTAAATTCGAAATTACGCGCTATGAAACCTAACATCCTATTAGCTTTTGCGCAAGACTCCAGGCACTGGTTCCTAACCTTTAAATCCTTAGATACGCGTACGCCTAAATCTACTTCCTCGTCAACGCTCGCTAACTCCCTATCATCCATCGTATACGCGTAATTATTGTTGCGAGAACCTATATGCAAAACTTTACATTTGTCTACGTTAAATTGCATCTGCCACTTATCTGTCCACTCCATAATCCTATTTACATCGTCTTGAATCCTATTTCTATCGTCCTCGTTAACAACCTTACCGCCTATTTTAGTATCGTCCGCGAATTTTGACACGTTACTAGTCAATCCTACATCTATGTCGTTAATGTAAATTACGAATAGCAATGGGCCTAACACTGAACCCTGTGGGACACCGCTACCTACATCTAACCACCCTGATTCACTACCATTAACTACGACCCTCTGTCTCCTAGCACGAAGCCATTCTTCTAACCAGTTAGCTACCTGACCGCGTATACCGTGCGCTTTAACCTTCGCAATTAGTCTCCTATGCGGAACTGTATCGAACGCCTTTTTAAAATCTAAATAAATAACGTCAGCTGCTCTATGCCTATCGTATTCGCGCACTATTTCGTTATAAAATTCTAACAAATTAGTTAAACAAGACCTATGGCGTCGAAACCCATGCTGACTACTATTAATCAAATCTCTACTTTCTAAGTGATCGATAATACGATCCCTAACTACGGATTCCAAAAGTTTACCTACAATTGACGTTAAGCTAATGGGCCTATAATTGCTAGCTACCGCGCTGTCGCCTTTTTTAAAAATAGGCGTGACGTTAGCTAATTTAAAGTCTTCAGGAATAATCCCCGTTTCGAGTGACTGATTAAAGATCTTCGTTAAGGGGCCTACGATAACTTCTTTCAAATCTTTCAAATGTCTGGGATAAAAAGCGTCAGGGCCTGGAGCCTTGCTAACTTTTAGCCTATCGATATAATGCGCAATCTCAGCCTCGTAAACAGTTATTTCTTCCAAAATAGTCTCGCTACTAAATGGAACGATATCATCCACGTCGGGGACATTATTTACGTCTTCTACGGTAAAAACTGTCGCAAAAAAGTTATTGAAAATACCCGCCATCGCCTGAGCGTCAGAAGCCAAAGCGCCATTAACATCCACCAGAGGGCCTATGTTATTTTTTACCGGCTTACGATTATTAACGTATTCAAAGAACTTTTTTTGATTATGTTTACTATCCGCAGCTATAAGTATCTCTAAATTACGCTTGGCATTCCTAACTCATCTTTTAACCTGACGTCTAAGCTCGATATATCTATTAAAGTTAGCTACCTGGCCATTACGCTTACTAAGTCTATACGCTCTATTACGCTCGTTTATAAACTCTCCTACTTCCCTACTCCACCACTTCGGTCTACCACGATTACTAGCGCGCTTGGGCCTACGAGGAATAAACTCCCTTTCAATATTCCTAAAACTTTCTTTAAACGCCACCCAACGCAAATTTGTGTCATTACCCATAAATAAGTTATCCCAGTCCACTACTCTCATCCTATCCGCGAAACTATCAAAATTAGCCCTACGAAAATCAGGGACTTCTATTACGTTACTATCCTGAGTGTTTTCTATCAATAACTTAAACCTAAGAATTTGATGATCGCTACATCCTAAACTCTCGCCTACTTCTAAACCTTCGACTATATTCTCGCCGTTCGTCATCACCAAATCTAAAATATTATCACCGCGCGTTGGTTCAGTAACTATCTGTCGTAAAAAGTTATCGTCCATAAACTCAACCAATCTCAAACCATCTTCATTACCCGTAAAATTCTCGTAATTAACATTAGGGCAGTTAAAGTCTCCGACAATTATACTATTCCGATTGTCAATAAAATTACCAAGAAGTGAGTAAAATCTAGTATCTATATCGAGGGGTTGAACGGGAGGTCTATAAACAACAACAAAAATAAAACTAATACTACGCGCCCTAACTTCAATACATATCGCATTAATTGCTGCCGGAAAATCTAACTTAACCTCGATAGCCCTAAGGGAATTACGAATGTACAGCAAAACGCCGCCTCCAAATCTATGTAACCTATCATGTAACCTATCATGATGGCTGACTACTGCTGGAGCCTGCAAAGAGATTGTCTTGACATCTCTCATTATAGGAAGTCCTATAAGAGAAAATTTATCAGCACTGAAAAGTAAGAAAACAAGAAAAAGACAATGTTAAGAAAACTGGTCCCGTGCTTGCTTTAATATGGATTCATTTTTTGCTTATTTAAACACTTTTAATCACTTTATGTGTCAATATTACCATTGTATATTAAAGTTCACTCCCTGCACAATTGTTTACTTTTCCATGCTGATTCTGAGTATGTAAAAACTTATTTTTTGAAAAGAAAAAAAATTGGGCATAACCCTGCTAAAATGCGATATCTCCAAAATATCCGTATTTGATTGCTCGAAAACCTGACGTGATAGGCAAAGACTAAGGTGATTTTTTAAATCAGCACACCAAAGTTACCTAAAAACAGGTGTTAGAATTAAATCAGCAAAATTGGTGTTGGGCAGTGTAATCATTGCCACCCCGTGCATCCTCCTCCGACCCTCCTCCACTCCTCTATACATGAGCACATAGCCATCCCCCAAGTCCCTTCCCAGTTCTCCATCCATATGCCTTGTTTCTAACATTCCCAAGATGTTGATTTTCTGTTCTCTCACATTGTCCAAAATTTCATCTTTCCCCTTATAAGTTGCTCTGAATCGTTCCGCATCTAATCCTGAGTGTGTCCATTTTTTGTGTCCAGTTTCGTTTCCTTGTCCGTGATCTGTTTATCAATCCTGGTTCCGAGGCTGGTTCTTGAGTTTCTCGAGCAATAAGGTTTTTACACCACCGGCTTGCTAGGCCTGTCGTGGCAACCTTCTTTTATCTGGGCTTGGGACCGGCATGGGATTCCAGATGTCATTCCCCATGGCAGAATGGAAAGTCAACGGGAGTGGATGAGTTTCCGATTGAACTTATAAAGGAGGGAGGCGAAGCCATGAAAGAAAAAATTCGAAACCTGTTGAATAAATATTGGAGAGAAGGTCAAGTCCCCGGTGATTGGAGAAAAACAATCATCGTTCCAATATATAAAGGAAAGGGTGACTCAGGTAGATGTGAGAATTATAGGGGAATATCGCTTATTAATCATATAACAAAACTTTACGAAAGAATAATAGAAAAAAGAGCAAGGCAAATAATTGAAGCGTGGTTGGGAGAGAAACAGCATGGTTATCGAAAAGATAGAAGTACGGTAGATCTTATTTTTTGCCTCAGTTCTGTTATAGAAAAGGCATGGGAATTTAATATTAACATCTATGTAATATTCATAGATCTTAAAAAAGCATTCGATACAGTGCCCAGAGGAAGAATGTGGAGATGTTTGGAGGAGATATATGGGGTAAGGGGGACACTTCTTAGGGCTTTGAAAAGTTTGTATCAAGTTAGCGAATGCAAAGTAAGGACTGGACACAAAAATGATGAGTGGTTTGAAGTTAGAACAGGGGTGAAGCAGGGCAGTGTTATATCACTACTCCTGTTTATAGCCTACATGGACACAGTCATTGCAAGTTTCAAGCGACGTCATGAAATGAATAATAATAATGGAGTAATGGCATGTGCGGATGACATAGCATTCTCGACGACAGAGAGAGAAGATATAGAACAAGCTTTAATTGATTGGAATGAATGGTTGAAGGAGGGGGGTATGGAAATGAATGTAGAAAAGACAGAAATGTTGTGTATATCGAAGAGAAGGAGAATTTGGAGTTCAAATAGGAGATAAGGAAATAAGAAATGTTGAAAAATTTAAATATTTAGGGAGTATGTTTACTAAAGAAAGTGGTAATATGCAAGAAATAACTGAAAGAATTGCAAAGTTCAGTAAAAATGTCGAAATGTTTTACCTGCTACTGAGAGATGAACATATGCCTCTTGGGACTAAGAAAATAATCTTCGAAACAGTTTTAACACCAATACTGATTTATGGGTCATAAGTTCAGAACACTGGAAAATGCGCATGGCGGATCAAAGTAGAATTCAGGCGGCAGAAATGAGACCGCTGAGGACTATTCTGAGAAAGACGCGAAGAGATAGGATAAGAAATGAAGAAATAAGAGCCAATGTGGGAGTAACGCCGATTCTGAGAAAAATCGACGCTGCCAAATTGAGATGGTTGGGCCATTTGGAGAGAATGGAGGAGAGAACTGCGAGGAGGTGCTGGGAGTGGAGACCAGGGAATGGCAGAAGACCGCGGGGAGACCGAGAAGGAGATGGAAGGACGAAGTGGAGGAGAGCTTGCGAAGATACGACTTGCCCAGCATGCAATTGCTCGAGGAAACGGGAGTGCTGCTGGACAGGGCAGAGTGGCGAAGGAGGATGGCTCCATTGACAGGCTAACTAGTCTACCTGGGAGCTGAAGTATGAAGTATGAATTGAGTAATCTTTATTAATAAGAAAATAAATACATTGGTCTTATAATTTACAATGACATAAATAATTGTAAGCTGGACTGTTTATTTTATTTAATTTGGCCCTTAAGCTTTAGGCTTTACTGGGCTCAAATTTAGAAATGTTCTGAAAACTTAATCTAGAAGAAGAATCTTCAGGATTGAACATTGCAAAGAAAAAGGGGAGCAAGTGTAGATTACGTTCCCCTGTGGTGCCTAGTGTAGTTTACGTTCCCCTGTGGTGCCTAGTATAGTTTACGTTCCCCTACAGCCTACATGATCCTAGTGTAGTTTACGTTCCCCAACTTTGTCCAGGTATACCTAATCAAATAAAACGTTAAAACTAACGAAAATACAGTATTACGACTTAACCAATCGTCAATTTATTTATATATATATACAGTATATATATATATATATATATATATATATATATATATATATATATGAAAAATAATAAGTACTTTCTCAGTAAAAACTAAAAAATAACAAAATGATACAATATAAAACTAAAAAATTATACTGTATAAAACTATAAAGATACAATTATTAAAAGGGCGTTACTTTTGCCGCACCCGTATATATATACGGTATGTATATACACTAGCTGAGGTACCCGGCGTTGCCCGGGATAAATTTCACATTGCTGTTGCATGTGTTCACGGTCAGCTTCAAGGCGTGATTGTCTTTCTTGGGGTGTTTCTTTTGCTCTGGTAGCTGCTACACTTTCTCGGACAGCTTCAAGACGTGATTGTCTTTCTTGGAGGTTTTCTCTTGCTCTGGCTGTTGCATGTTGTTCACGGTCAACTTCAAGGCGTGATTGTCTTTCTTGTGAGCTTTCCTGCTTCCGGGCTTCTTTATTTTTTCTGGCTGCTGATGTAGATCTGCCCAAACTTGCCCGTTTCTTTGGTGGCATGGTAAAGTTGTTGGGATTTTCAAAAACTGCAAAAAAACATTGCCACATTAACTTCCTGTAACTATTCGCACAAACAGACAATCAGACAGGCTGACCGACTCTGTGTTGACATTCTTCATCCCATAAGAGGTTCCCGTGCCAAATTTGGTAGCTCTAGATCAAACGGTTTGAAGTCGTCCTAAAAAATAATTATATGTGAAGCTCAAGATTTTCATCTTTTCTATAGTTTTATTAATCAAATAATGAGTCATGAAAATGTTAAGATTCAAAAATCTTGACACAATGTGAAGCTCAAAATTTTCACGGCTGCGTTCTTTTCTGTAGCTTAATCGCGGTGCTGGGGCCTTCGGGCCCAGTAATTTTAATTATTTAATTTATTAACATTCTTCATCCCATAAGAGGTTCCCGTGCCAAATTTGGTAGCTCTAGGTCAAACGGTTTGCGCATGCGTAAAGGACAGACAAACAGACAGGCGAAAATATATATATATATATATATATATATATATATATATATATTGACGATTGGTTAGGTTAAGTCGTAATATTTTCGTTAGTTTTAACGTTTTATTTGATGGATTCATTTAAAAAATGTCTCCTAGAGATCCTAGTGTAGTTTGTGACCCCTTTTGCGTCAGGGGAACGTAAACTACACTTGCTCCGAAAAAGGAAGTCATCACTTGAAAGAGGTACAGTAAATATGTACTGCCCGAAGGGTAATAACAGCCTTCCGCAGGAACTAGCAAAAATATCCCGCTTGTAGGGTAGGGTGGGTATTTTGCTAGTTAATACTATAATTCACCGAAAATGTATGTCTGTCTGTCTGTCTGTCTGTCCGTCCCAGAAAAAAACTTACGTTTCTGAATCGATTTCGACCAAACTTCGTATGGTGGATGGGGGTGATGAGTAATGAACGAAAATCTATGTGTGACCAGCACTCCTCCCCCCTCCGCACCCACCCACAATGATTGGGCCCGAAGCCCCCAGCACAGCGATAAAATTATAGAAAAGAACACAGCCATGAAAATCTTGAGCTTCACATTGTGTCAAGATTTGTGAGGCTGAAGATTTTCATGACTATAGTTTTATTTGAAAATCAAGTTGGTGAATAAATTTAGAAAAGAATGTAGCCATCAAAAATTTTAGCTACGCAACAAAAGCCACGATAAATAAAAAAAAAATGTGACAAGTTGTATTTGAAATTTAACTGCTTCATGATCTTCACGTAAAATCTGTGAAGCTGCATTTAAAATTTAAGCGATTCGCAAGCTAATTGTAATTGTTAAACTCTAACTTGCTTAGAGAATATCCCGCCCGTAGGACTGGTATTTTTGCTGGTTACTACTATAATCCACCGAAAATGTGTCTGTCTGCCTATCTGTCCGTCTGTCCGCAGAAAAAAATTTACGTTTCTGAATCGATTTCGACTAAGCTTTTTTTGTTGGATGGGGGTGATGAGAAATTAACGAAAATATATATGTGACCAGCACCCCCCACCCTACCAATTACTGGGCCCGAAGGCCCCAGCACCGCGATAAAACTATAGAAAAGAAGGCAGTCATGAAAACCTTGAACTTTACATTGTGTCAAGATTTGTGAAGCTTTAGATTTTCATGACTGCGTTCTTTTCTATAGGCGCAATAACGACAAGTAAAGCGCAGGCCAGACCTTGAAAACAGTTGGCATCTTCTTGAAGAATGACTTCTCCCAATGACAAATGTATGTGGCTATGAGCCGTGTGGGAAATCCTGAAAATCTGAACATAATGAACATAAATCACAAATAATGTGGTCTTCCAGGAAGTACTGAAGTAAACCGTAAATACTTGGTTCATATATGTTCATGCATACACATTGCACATTGCATATAACAGGATTGGAACCGGTAGTTGTACAGTACTTCTTACTCCTTAATACCCACTCTTTGTCTCGAATTCGTTTCTTTTAAATCCTCCGAATAATGACTTATACACTATGACGTCATAAAATAACTTAAATTTCCTTCACGGTTTCCATACCTTGAACACTGAATCACGTATTTAGTATCTGGACATCTTCCGTATTCAATGTATGGTAAATTCTTTAATAATAATAATAAAAAAAACTTCATTCTCTATACGTCATTATTTATATGTTATGTAGTATAAATATTATTATTCAACCACATTCATCTATACGTCCATATCTTATCTTGACCATTATCCTATATCAATTCTATTAAATATTCATTTACTCGTGTCAGTCTAAGAAATGCAAAACTTTATGCATTCGTATCTGTTCGTTCGAAAACGCGCAAATACGTTCTCGTGTATTATTTTTTTAATTTTTATTTTTAATTATTTCGCCTCCCGCAATGAACTCGAAAATGCTTAGGTAAGTGGTCAAATTCCGCTATCCACGGCAAAGGCATGCATCTGAATTCGAAATCCTCTCTCTTGCTTCTCCTACAAATTTATAACATAAGGTGTTATGTTGTATGTTATGTTATATCATGTTATATATCGTATGTGCCCATGTACTTTGTATTATATTTCTAACATCTTAATTGTCTATTAATATGAAACACTGTAAATACAAAACAAAATTATAGTAACTGTTTAATTGTAATTAACTGTAATACTTTAATTTAATATAATGTAATGTACTTTAATGAAACTGTAATTAAATGTAATAATTTAATATATAATGTAATAATTTACTTTAAATGGGATTGTAACTAAACGATACTAAGGGAATGTGAATTAATCCATAATTATAATCATGATTGTTGTGAACCAAAATTAGAACGTACTCATTGATGTACTTAGATTGTACTTATGTACTACTACGAAATTATATCGCCTTCAGAAATGTATACTCGGCGAAAATACGATTAGTTTTTATTTTGTTTTTTAAATTTTTATTTGGAATCTTTCATCTGATCATGTGTTTAAAAGGGGGGAAACTTAACCTTCAACTGCATTCCCCCAACATTTAGACCTATATGATACATGTAATTGTAAAATTAACTTCACTCTTTGGTCACTACTACGAGACTCCCTTGTTAGCAGCCTCGCTGCGAGGAGGGAGCAGAGGCCCCTCGCCTCCTTAAATTTTTAGATTCCGGCCTGAGCCATGGTCGAAAGAGGTCGAACCTCTACCCCTGTAAATTCAGAGCACTACCTGTACATTTTTAGAAGTAAATTACAGTGAGAGAAACGTTTTATTTTTCTCCTTCGAGTTGGGCTCTCTTCCGAGAACTTAGTAAATAGAGAAAATAGTTCCCGATAAGTTATAAAAAGAAAATCGGCGAACCGTTAGAGAAAGTATCAGAGTATTATAGAAAGAGAAGAATTAACAACTGTCAACCCTATAGCGAGAGAAAGAAATTAGAATAGTATAGAAAAAACTATCGCGAGAAAATATCCGTTGCTGCCTCCCAACCAGAGCCCACGTCGATTCGAACCACCCCAGGGTCATAGACGGAGGGGCTATAATATATATATATATATATATCTAACGTAAAGAACGACGCTTGTATAGGAGATATTCCGCGCAAGATGAGAGAGAGAGAACGAAACAAATTAAAAAATGAGGCAACCACCCGGGAATCGAACCCGGGATCTTCCGTTTGCCGGTCAGATATGATAACCACTACACCATGGGCCTCACTCTTCCAAATGTCGTAATTCCTCTACATACCTCATTTTTTCATTTGTTTCGTTCTCTCTCTCTCATCATGCGCGGAATATCTCCTATACAAGCGTCGTTCTTTACGTTAATTATACTGCGTGTTTGCAGTTAAATGTGTATATATATATATATATATATATATATATTAATACTATAAACACCCAGGAATGTCTGTCAGTCTGTCACGCTCGAAAAGAGAAGAAGATTCTTGATATATATGGGCGATATTTGTATTTTAATGCATTAGAAAAAGGCGTAATGAATTCTACTTTTAATTATAATTTTAAAAAGTGTAAAAAATATTTGCTTTTGCGTTCAGCTTTGAGCCGAAATTTAATCTGCGGCTAAGTTAAAAAATTTACCGAATGAGTTCTTTTTATGCACTTTCATACTGGTGCTGCAACCATTACAGAATAAACATTGTATCAAGATTTGTGAAGCTTAAGATTTTTATGGCTGCATTCTTTTCTATAGTTTTATTGACTGAATAATTGACTCCCCGGTAACTGGGGGGCCTGCGGCTCCCCAATTACTGAGGCCAAAGGCCCCAGCACCACGGGCGTAGCTAAATGGGCCCGTAGGGCCCACTTTAGCGAGTATATATATATATATATTAATAACTTTTGAGTTGCCAGATTACACTATTTATTTAATTAAAGGAGATGTTCTTGACAGCAGCAGCTAGCTTAGAAGTCTTATTCCGCCAGTTGTCTTAAGCAGCCAATTGGCTTAGAAGGCATAACCAGCCATTTGGTATGGTGTATACATATATATATATATTTATTGAAACAAACGTACAATGTTTATATATATATCCCCATCACCGCTGTTATTCCTTAATATCGATTATACATACATATACACCCAGGAAATCATTTGTTTCAATCGGATAATAAAATACAACTACATCATTCTGTTTATTTAGACGAGATAATGGAAATAATTTAAAATACATGGAATATATAGGAAATAAAAATACAATCAAAAACAGTTCAGAAGAATTCTTCACAGCAAAAAATACAATTTAAACGAAGGATATATATATATATATATATATATATATATATATATATATATATTCTTAAATAATAATATTAGTACAGGAAAAAGCTATGTACATATTTAATATATGTATGAGCAAATACATACTTATATATAAGCATCAAAAATAATAATAATAGTACAGGATAAAATTATATACCCATTTTATACATGTACAAGCAAACACATCCTTATATATAAACTTCAAAACAATAAACGATCAAAATATATACACTTTATGTTCTACTGCACTTAACTAAAATACTAAACTCGCACGTGACCGAGTCTACAGTTACATCACTGTTGTTTGTACTATAAAATAAATACGATTTAACATTATTTCACCGCTCAAGGTATACGGGTGCCTATACTCAGTGTAAAGGGCCTTCAATTCGTTCAAGACTATTTTTGTGCCCACTTTACATTCGGTTGGCAAACTGTCACTCCCTTTAAACACGGACAGAATACAATCAAAAGCACGTACAAAGAGGGCATCGTTCGACACAACGTTATTATTAAATTTAAGTTTATAAACACTCCTTTCCAATCGAGGGTTTATTCTTTCCAATCCGAGCTCTTCAACCGTGAACTCTTCTTCACAATGCATATCGGCAGTTGAAATAATCTTCTAAGTCGTAGCGACAACTGCTCGTTATACAGGGTGTCCCATAAGTCCGGCATCATAGGAGAAATTCATATTTTTCTATTTCTACAAACCATAATTCATATTTTTCTCTTTCTACAGGCCGTAATGTCTGTGAGCAAGGAAGAACGAATCCAGATAATTCTACTCATAGGAAATCGGAGTCAAAGAGAGGCCGCTGCTGAATTTAACAGACTGCATCCAGACCGCGAGCCAATAACACAGAGTTGTGTTAGCAGACTTGTTGCAAAGTTTAAGGAAACAGGATCCATAGAAGATAAACCACGCAGTGGACCTTCAAGGAGGTCCACTGACGATGATACAGCGACTGCTATCCTGGCTCATTTTAACAGAAGTCCCAATAAGTCTCTTCGGCGATTGTCCGCCGAGACAGGAGTGTCGAAAAGTAGCATCCATCGCATTCTTCAGGCTCACAAATGGCATCCATATAAACTTCAGATCCTACAGAAATTAAGCGAAGATGATCCCGACCGGCGGATGGAATTTTGTGAATGGGCTATGGAACAATATGCTCGGGATGCCAATTTCCCGTCCACCATTCTGTTCAGTGACGAGGCTGTTTGTTTATGGAAATGGCGAGGTAAATCGACAGAACACCCGCTACTGGTCTCAAAACAACCCTCACTGGTATACCTCTTCAAAGGAACAAGGTGCATCTCGGGTGATGGTATGGTGTGGCATTTGGAAGGATCGCATCATAGGCCCCCTCTTTTTCGATGAACATGTCACTGGAGGCACATACCTACGTATGCTCAAGGAAGAAGCATTTCCCAGTGTCTTGAACGAAGAAAGAAATTTCCCAACATGGTTCCAGCAAGACGGCGCTCCTGCACATTACAGCACCCAAGTAAGGGAATACCTGTACCAACAATTCCCTGGTCATTGGATAGGACGTCGAGGGCCTGTGGAATGGCCAGCTAGAAGCCTGGATCTCACGCCACTAGATTTTATCTCTGGGGCCACTTGAAAGCGCTGTTATACGCAGAGAAAATTAGGAGTGTTGAACATTTGCGGCAGCGCATTATTGGGGCATGTAACACCATTACTCCTGACATCATTCACCGTGTGCTTGCTGACTGGGTATCACGTTTGAATTTGTGTATTGAAAACAATGGTGGACATATTGAGCACGTTCTGTAAATAAAAGCTTTTGTTTTGCCTTTTTTTATTATTTTTCCTATGATGCCGGACTTATGGGACACCCTGAATAAAGAAATAGCTCTTCAGGATGAACAGTGTAGGTGAGCTCAGTCCTGTACCGCTCAAATCCTTTGTACCAAAGTTCAACATATTTAGAAGTCTAAACCTTTTAAATACGCGTCCAATTCCAAGTCATTCTCGCATTGTTCATTCCTACATTCGGTAAACCCGTCGAGCAGAGCGATATATGCGTATTCAAGAACCGTGTTCAAAATAAAGCATATCGGTAACACGTGCGTCTAATATAGGCTTTAGCTTGCGGAAACCGACAATTTCAAACATTCAGTCGAGGATGAAACGGTTTCGCCTGGGGACAAGGACGTTATTATCAGACGCATTCTTCCACATCAGCCGTATATCAGTGCATGGCTGGTCGCTGTTTATACATAACGTACAAATAATAGCATATGAGGGGGCATCACTAATCTGTTCTCTTCTTGTGCCTACACCTGCAGGTATTTTATAACGATCCTTGCCCCACTTTTCAACTACCACGAAGACTCTATTCGTCTCCTCAACACTTAAATAAATAACATTCCTTTTTCCAGAGATTGTTTGTCTACAAGTCGTTTCAAGTACATAGTTAACGGCGTCGGTTTTACGCCTGAACAGACACAGTAACTTCGACACAGACACATCGTATACGGCACTGAGAATGCTGCTCAGCGGAAGCTCCATCTTTTTTTATTGTGAGGAGTGCACGTCCAGTCGGTTCAAGCTCTGAGATGACTATGAGCAGCCGGTGCGCGGTTTGGCATGGAGACAGGTGTGGGGGAAAGAGTCACACGGGCGAGTCATACCAAGCGTTAAAGTTTTGTGTATGGGTTTGTTCCAGCATGAGTCATGTGAATACTTGTGTCCCATTATACCGAGCAATCGTTTAGAGAATTTTTCCATTCGCGATACATGGAGTAATACCGGCTTTAATGTTTTATCACTCCCACTCCCCAGAATGCGCACCAGACATCTTCGTTCGGGGATATTTTCTCGAACTACGCACATTTTATTAACACTCCTGCGAACTATTTGAGAGAAACATGTGTCCATATTTATCCTTTTTGCTTAGCAATCGATATTCGTCTCTAAATTCTATTAAAAACTCACACAGGCCTTTAGCCACAACCTCACTGCGAACCTCGTCATGATATATATGAATGTAGTGATAAAAATATTTCAGATTGTCCATGATGACAAGATTTACATTCTCAGCCACAGGGTACGCGTACTCAGTATGATGCAGCATGACATAATACTGCTTGTGACACCACTCATCAACAAGACTCACTAACCATACCCGTTGGGTCACTTCTGCACGTGTTGTTTATTTCACTTCACGGTATATGTACGCTTTTATGCAGTTTAGTCCTACAACGTAGTCCATTATATCGTTTGTGCCACGAAATCCAGCAATGCTCTCGCCAGAATATCCATAGAGTATTTGAACCTCTTGCTCCTCACACTTCGCATGGCTCACTGTATCCTTAAAAGTCTCAAAGGAGGGAGAGCTAGGGAGTCTTTCAGTATTCACCACATCTGTGGACTTTATCGAATACCACTTCATAAATGTCGAACACGTCTACGTGAGAATTCTTCAAAATACACATCTGAGGTGCAGGGCTTGCTGCGGTCAACTGAGCACGCAGGTGTAGAGATATACCCAGGTAGTAGCAGGAGTCACGTGACCTTTGATCGCTCATACAGGGGGCGGAGCTTAGGACTTTTTCCTGCAAATACACACACACACACACAAACAAAGGAGAAAATGAAACGCTAATTGAAATAAGATTTATTTAATAAACATATCATCGAATTATTCAAGGTGTATATATAGTCATATACGCGTAATAAATAAAATAACATTTCGTTAACAAATAGACATATATATATATATATATATAAAACAAAAGCTACCCAAAAGGTAACAAAAAGGTATCCAAAGGGTACGGTATCATAGGTACCTGGTAACGTTTCCTATAGGTGTTATGACACTTTCGTACCCCTAAGTTCCTTCACACACCCCAGCTTCTGCGCTTGAAAATTGTGGGTCCATACAGTCAGTTGGGGCGGTTGGTCGCCTTCATCTGCCAATCACACTAGCTCCTTCAACGAATCAAAGTTAACGATCCGTCGGTTTGCCTGGTTAAGCGTGTGGCCCTTCTCCTTCACGATATATTTCATCTCCCCACCCTCACCCGTACCCCATAAGTTTTTGGACCTGTTGAGACAAAAGAGTCAGCGTATGCGATGTCTCCATACTCATCCTTAATTTCATCAGTCAACTCTCCGAGGAATCCCCCAATAGGAGGCATGTATTCACCTTCCCCCGCTTTGAATATCACACTATCTGTGTCGGCGTACAGAACCCTCCGCCCAAAAGAGTGCAGTAGTCCCCAAAAGTTTGATGCGTGCGTATGCGGTTGTGAAGCTGGCTACAGGTATGTTTAACATGTGTTGTATTTGTAGCCAGTTCGGTGATGTACTTTATTATGTACGTATTACCTACATTCACGATCTCCATCACCTCTTTATCGGGAGCAGTGGCATAATCCCACACCTCGTTATAACTTTGGCTAGATGAACGTTCCCTTTGCTTGTACTCTGTGCAAATTTTCCCCAAAGACTATTTAGGCACAACTTTGCACTAAAGCGCTTGCCCGGGTTCCTTACAATTTAGGAACGGTCAAGCTGTATCCCTTCACGGTCACGGTAACGCTGAATATACGCCGATTTTTCATCTTCTGTCTCAACTCCCCGCGGATACCCTGATGCTTCTACCTTATCCTTAAAAAAAGTGTTTATATATGGCGTGAAAAGGTTGGATAGCTTCTGGAACCTCCACCCCTCATATATCTTCAATATTCTATAGCCATTACGAACGGCTAGGGACAGCTCAGGTCTTGTATATACACCTCTGATCTTCTGCTGGTTGTTTGTGTGATTACACACCACATTGTTCTCCTCTGCGCACTTCATGCACAGGGGAAACATGAGCATGTGGTCAATAACAACGGGTAAGATCGGCATCCATAAGTTGCGAGGGGGAGAGCACGTCTACGATAGAAAGACCGAAATAGTTCTTGTTCATATTTGGTGAGAACTCTTCGATGGTGGGCAGCGCGGGCCCCACCAGTTTTTCAGGTGCTCCTACGGGGTACGGATTGTTTTTCATCATTTCACGTAGGGGTATAAAGAGCAGAAGTCGTAGTAATGGAGTTTCATGCCCTCCGTAGGCGGAAAGTATAGCTTGAATAGGTTTGTACGCCCGCCAAACAAGCTATCACTACATTTGAGATGATCCAGCACCATTGAACGTTTGATGGTGTTTATTTAATCGCGGTACTCCCAATCTGCTTCCATCCGTGCATCATACTCATGCTCCCACAAGACCTTGTGAGTAAACTGGGAGCGTGTAAGCCGATCGCGGGTGCGGGTCCATGCAAGACTGTCGGCAGGAGATATACCGTGGATATCTCCCACGATTCCACACTCAGGACGTGTGCATCCATGCCACCAGCAACCGTTAAAGGAGTACACAGTCTTCTCACCAGTGGCACAGTCTTCGCTTAGGCCATCCACCCCAAAAACACGACCATTGACCTTAATGGGGACGTCTCCTGTGTTGCAGGCATGTTTTATATATACACTGGTCTGTTGCTGTAAGTGTATGAGCCAGTAAATAGCCTTATGCCGATAACTGCGGGGGTTATTTCTGTGAATGACGGCTAAGGTATCTTTAGGTATGAAATTGTTCTTGAACACCGCAAAGCACAATGAGGCGATCATGGTTGCGACTTGCAGCGGATCGCATTTGAACCGGTCTATGTACATCCTTCTAAAGGCCTGGAAACATATTCTAAGCACGCGCACATCATTCACGCAATAACGCTCACATTCATCCGCTATATTGTAAGGAGTATCTTCATTAAAACTTGTATGATAGTAACGGTCAAAATCTTCACCATCACTATCACTCATGTTGGCATAGTTAAGGTAATGTTTGGGGGGAGTCAGGCCTACGTAATTTAAAGTGTCGCTAGTGAGGAAAGTGTAAGGGAAATACCCTTTTGAAACTTCGGCGGCTACACCCATGACCTTGGGTAGCTTGGCTAATTTACAAGGTGTGAATAAAGTGTCTTTAAACTGAACATTACCTCTTATTTGCATCTGTATAAGTTTGTTTCCTCTTTTAAAGGGATCGCCTGTGTATATCTCAGATGACTCGTGTTCAAGCAGCTCTTTATAAAGGAATTATGTATCAAATTTTGCGCCGTTATGGGCAAGAATATACACTGTTTTTTAACTTGTCCGCTAACTTGACAATATAGGACACAAAGAGTTTCATGGGGTTGTCTTATGCAATCGTTCTAAAAACGTTTGTCCGTTTATCACATTTGTGACACTCATTACACTCAACCTCCATGCACTTATCGCAGATAGTCTGACTTACAAGTAGATGTTGGATAACCTCTTTGGTTTCAGCAACCGTATATGTTTCTATATCGTAGTACACAGTTATACAAGGTTTATTTTTATGCTTAGCATCTTTCGTATAACATACATGCTTTACTCCATCCGCCATATATTTCTCATGGCATGTAGAACAATTGAATTTCATCACATTTATGCGTGAATTTCCCCCAATTATCCATCATATGAAACATACCACATTCACAGATTCTCATTTTTCTGCAAGTGCCAATTGACCTATGTAGCTGAAAGCATTTATTATTGAAAAATGTACGTCTACACACATTACAATCCCTCTTCTCAGCTAAAACTACACGACTTTTACATTTGGGGCTTTTACACTGCTCACATACCATGGGGCATTTCTTGGAATGTTTCCCTATATCATCTGCAAACTCGAGACATCCCTTACACAAATCATGATGCCTTCCATATTTTCGACTTTTATCATAACTAGTGTAAAGAGCCCCTTATTACGGATGGGGAGATACGTTGACCCTGACAACCCTAAAATAAGTAGTGGACCTTGTACGATCTCTCACACAGCTTTTAAAAACACAGTCCTACGACGATCATCCATTCCAAATCCAACTATACGAACATTCATTTCCTGCTCTACATTCTCAGCTCTTCAGGACCCATATTACTCAAACTTAAGCTCACAATCTGAAGTCAGTTTAAGAGCACGCTGCACAACCGTAGGCAGCCAGATATTATATGCGACTGTATTTAGCACAGTAAACATATGAGCCAAGACTACTGCTATAAAGCCGCAACCACGCTCGGTATCTATATGCCGTCTGTAAATGGCACTATAACCCGCAACACGGAACACTCGGTCAATATCTACCGTGAAGTTGTCCATATTGAAGGCTGTACTACTTTGACAGGCCTGCATTATACTCCCAATATATAAGCTATATCTACGGCAGTCAAGCGTCTGAATGGTATTACTACCCAAAAATCATCTACATCCCCATCATCTGACCCGAACCCGAAGGACAGTCTCGTCCTGACTTCACAACCGTCGCTGTTCTGAAGGGCAAACTCCACAATACGTTCAACTACGCGTCGCAGACCGTGTTCAATACCATTGCTATACATGGATCCAGAGTCAACCCTGACTACGTACCGACTTCTAGTCAGGGCTGGGGTGTGGGTGGCTGTGCGCACGAGTTCGAATACCATCCTCTACAAAACGAGAAGCTGCTGCTGCTGTGGAGGATGTGTCCAGAATTGAACAGGAATAAGGGGACGTATTTTTATTTGAGGAAGGAGCTAGTGTGGTAAGACGTAGAGGGCTTGAGCTTTATTAGTGGGGTTCTAACAACCGGTGCACTCCTGCCACGCTTTATACCTGACGTGAATGGCACTTCATCATCATCATGCCTCCGCTTTCAATTGTCGCGTGGGGGTGCTACAGGTGTCGCTGGTGTGGGCTCGCTGGCGGGGATGAAGCCTGTAACCACAACTACACTGTCATCGGTATCGTCTGTAATATCGATGATGGGGACATGATGCTGAACCTCATCGTCATTCACGGTTCTGGGAAGAAGAGGAAAAACAAGACTGTAGAATATAACGCGCACCACTTAAATTTTTATTATATTTTGTAAATGTTCCACTTAGGGGTGTGACGTGTTAGAGATGGAATCTGTAGAAAAATTCAGGTTCACGAGCCCGTTCAGGTGTACGTAGGGCCTTCAAAAAGTTCCCGGAAAATATTTCCCATTCACGTTAGAAATTACGTGATAAATCATAAGTCGACATGTTCATTCCTGTACGGTTTTGTAATAACATGTTAAAATTTGATTACCGAAAATGCAGAATTTGGAAGATTATGTCATTTGAAAGTTTAACCCCTCAGAAGCAACATGGAATCCCAGAAATCCGAAGTCAGAAGCAATATCAAATTTTTAGTAAAACTTGGTTGGAAGAAAAGTGATATTATTGAAAGTGTGAGGAAAGTTTATGGAGACACTGCTCCCAAGAAGGCCACCCTTTATGAATGGATTAATCGTTTTTCAAATGGCCTAGAGAGTATCGAAGACGGCACTCGAAGTGGAAGACCTTCAACCTCCATCAACAATGAAAACATCGATCGTGTGAGAGCACTAGTCGAAGAAGATCGACGATATTCTGTCGAGTTTATAGCTGACAATCTAGGCTTATCGGTGGGATCAACTCATTCAATTTTAAAAGACCACCTGAACTTGAGTAAGCTTTCTGCCCGATGGGTGCCAAAACTGTTGCGCGAGGATCAGCTTGCAACAAGGGTGAATCTCGCACTTCAAACTTTAAACAAGTGGGACGCTAATCCCGAAGATTTTTTGCAAAGAATTGTGACTGGAGACGAAACTTGGTTGTACCTGTATGATCCCGAAGACAAACAGCAATCCAAACAATGGCTGCCGAGGGGATCAAGCGGCCCCATCAAAGGAAAACCTGAAAGATCCGCTGCAAAGATTATGGCAACAATTTTTTGGGATTCGGAAGGTATTTTGTTAATAGATTACCTAGAAGGACAAAGAACTATAAATGCAATCTACTATGAACAAGTTCTAGAAAAGTTACATCAAGCAATTAAGAAAAAACGGCGAGGAAAACTTCATGACAGAGTTTTGTTCCACCACGATAACGCTCCGGCTCATTCGTCCCGAAAGGTAAGGGACAAACTGAGGGATTTAAGATGGGAATTGCTCTCCCACCCTCCTTACAGCCCAGATTTAGCTCCTTCAGACTTTTTTCTGTTTCCAAATTTAAAGAAACACCTGAAGGGGACCCGTTTTTCGTCAATAGAAGAGGTCAAAAAGGCAACAACGACCTGGTTCCATTCAAAAGATGCTCAATTCTACGGACAGGGTTTAGAAGGCTGGAGGCATAGACTACAAAAGTGTTATGATAGTGATGGTCATTATGTAGAAAAATAAAATCTGCACTTTTTCATTCTTTTGTTTTATTACCTTTTTATTAAATTTTTCCGGGAACTCGTATTATATCTGTCCCTACAGGATGTGGTAAAACTGTGTTTATGCTTAAAATCATTAAAGATAAAGGGGAGATGTTCTTAAAATTTGTGCATAAAGTTATATGCTGCTATTCGACGTACCAGTCAGCGTTCAACGAATACCAAGATGATATTTTTTTCTACAAAGGCGTATATGACGTTAATTCGTCAACGTTTGCTGAGACAATTACAGTGCTCTCTCACCATCTTAACATAAGCGCATTCTTCATGAGTCAGAATCTATTTTTCAAAAATAGATACATGCGCGATATGTCGTTAAATACACAATATCTAGTCTTATTTGCGCAATGTAGAGATGTGTCACAAATTTGGGTATTAGCTAATCAAATGTTCCCGAATCAGCGTAAGGAGTTTTTGGAAGTTTACAAAGAAGCTACAAGTCAACGTTACGGATATTTGCTTTGTGACCTTCACCCGCGAAACACGTTTAAGGTGCTTCTAAGAACGAATATATTCCCAAACGAGCCTGAAACGGTGTATATTCCAGAATGAAATAACGTGAATTAATAAAAATCTATCATCGATTGCCCCAGGCATTGCAGCAGATGTTTGTTAAAAATATCAACTCGAACATTTTAAAATGCATCTGTGAAATCTGCCTTAATGTTATAAAATGTAATGTACCAATGAAATCCCCTCAGAAGGCTCTCCTACGTCGTTACAAGAACATAATAGGTACGCTCGCTCATAAAAGTCAACCTGTGGGGAAGAAAAAGCGAATTATTGTACAAAGAGGGGGATTAATACAATGAAAGTGATTCCGCACGAGGTGTATGTTTCATTGCAAAGTTCAAAGATTCCAGACACGTTCTAGAACCCCGTAAAAGCAGGCTTAAAAGAATGGAAAGCGAATTGCTAGCCCTATTAAACAGTGAAAAGTCACCTGATGAGAAAAGGATCTTATACCAAGAGGCTCTGCAGAAATTTCTTCAGGAGTACGAAGATTATAAGAATCCGACAGATCCCCGTGGTTATTAGACTCAGCGCGAGCAACGATGAGCATGGTGACATAGGACCTGAGGCCGACGTTAGAGATGACCAACCAAAGAATAATGGAACGCAGCACATCGAGCATGTATTAAAAAGCAGTTTCCCACATACATTGAGGAATAAAGGCTTAAGTCTTTATAATCTATTGAGTGAGGACCCCATCATACAGTGGACCAATACAGGTGAGGTCATTGTTGAAGGAACAAGGGCACAGGGATCGAATATCGTCAACATTGTCCATGATCTGGTGAAAAAGTGGGACAGGCCCTCACCATCAGAATGGAAGCATATTAAAGCAAGACTACAACAAATAAATGTCCCCAAAACATTGATAGGAAATCTGAATAGGTTAAAAGACTTGGAGCAAGTCTCGCATGTGCCACAACTGAGTACGCCATCACCCCCAACGGTAGCATCTCTGAAGAGGAGAAAGAAGAGACCAAATAACAACGGCTAACCCTATCCACGTGTCTCTAAAATACGCAAATGGCTAACATATTAAGAAAACGCTATTATGACATTTCTAACCCAGCCTCCTATGGCGGTGTTGATAGACTGTACAGAGGTGTTTATAATGATGGAGTAGGGAAAAAAGATGTTGAGGTTCTTGCGGGAGCAGGATGCTTATACATTTCATAAGCCGGTGAGAAAAAGGTTTAAAACAACCAAGACAACAATGGCTTCGATTGACTCTATTTGGCAAGCAGATTTAACAGACATTCAAAGATATTCAGTATATAATGATGGCTATCGCTACATCCTATTCATAATAAATGTATTCTCTAGATATATGCGGCTAATTCCTCTCAAAAATAAATCCTGAAACGTTGCTAAAGTTACCAAAACGCTGATGCTGAAAGAAAATAGGGTTCCAGGCTATTTTTGTACGGATATGAGGAAAGAATTTATAGGCCGAGCTTTTCAGAACATGTTGGCAGAGTTTAATATCAGTTACTACACTATCAGTTCCGTACATAAGGCATGCATGCATCGTTATTTTACACATAAAAACACATACAGATATATAAACATTCTGGAATCATTGGCCTCGTCATACAACCGTTCACACCATCGCGCGATTGGGAAAACACCTAACGAGGTTTTAGAAAGAGGTACGTACACAGAGTGTGAGGCGAGAAGAGATATTCGTAGAGCACCACGACACTACACGTTTCAAAATCAATGATTATGTAAGGCTATCGGCGTTCGGGAAATAAATTCGCGAAGGGATTTGAGCAAGGATGGGCACGTGAGATTTTTAAAGTTAGGGCTATGAGACTTAAAGGCGAGATAATGGAGTATTACGTTAAAGATTTGAACGGGGAAGAAATCGCAGGAGGCTTTTACCGCGAGGAGTTGCAGAAAGTGACATTTAATTTAGGAAAAAATGTGTTTAAAATTGAAAAAATTTTAGGCAGCAAAGGTTCAGGAAAGAGAAAAATGTACCTGGTGAAATGGCTAGGATACCCAGAAAGTTCAACACCTATATAAAAGTTGATGCAATAATGAAGCTTAAATATTATGCAACATGGCGCCTAACCACTTCTATGTCACACTCCCGTCCTTTTCTCTGTCTGTACATCCTAACAATACCCTGTATGGAAAACTGATGTGTGGGTAGTTGGGAGGTAACGAAAATGGTTCACTGAGTAGGTAGGTAGTTAATCTAACAATTATTAAATTCCTTTTATGTCAATAACTGGGTGGATGAAACCAATTGGTTGCTCACCAGAGTTATTCTCCACACTAGTATTTATATACTGTGTGACAAGAGCGTGCTCGGTAATAGATATACATTACCGATCAACCAACCGAAAAAAAACAAGAGGACGCTGGTGGAAAAAGCCCCGCGAAAAAGGAGGACAAGGGAGGACGAAAACGAGGAACGGGGCGACAAGACGGAACGAGAGAAGGGAGAAGGACAAACAACGGAAAAAGATCTCCACCAGCAAGTACGCTCTCAACAATTAAACAAAAGGGGAAAAGGGACTCTCTAATAACTAGCAGTAAGTGACTAATTGTGTTTTTAACCCAATTAGAAGTAAACGCAGTAAATTAAGCTGGGTCAGACAAATTAGGCCTACATTGTGGTCTAAGACCTAACATCAACTCATAGCTTAACAAAGGTGAAGGTAGATTGCCCTAACCTAATTTGGTGAGGAATCCTACTGTGGACCTCAATTTATCTGCCCGCTCTGGACCATTTCCGGAATCTCTAGGCTGACCCCTACAAGGCTAGACTTAATCTACTCTATAGTTAGACTGGAGATATTAGGGGTGGGTTAATTGGGGACCAATTCATACAGAGCATTTTTCACACCCTGGCCAACTTTGTAACAGAACTCCATGGGCTCATTGAATTGGGTCGTGATTCGTATGAGGTGGGGATATGTGAAATTCAGCTATCCACTAGCTTCTTAAATATTGATTATAAAGAACCCGTTTTTACAGTTCTTAGAGATCGTGATGAGTGTGAAAAGGCCGGGGTAATTAGGGATGAAACCATGCGTGCCACCCGGAGTGGGGAGGCCCTGCATTACACTACAGTAGTAACACTAGGCCCGGGTCGTTATGGTGCTGCCGAGGATGTTGTGAGAGTTAAATGGAAGTTTAAAAAGCTCAAATCTTACGGCTGATTTAGTATACGAAATCGTAAACAAAGAAATCCCTGCACATGCTCTGACCCTAAAATCACAGGATAATAGAAATATTAAAGACAAAGGATTGTTCCAAAGAGATGTCTTTCACGAGGCACAACATGACTTGTCCAGCTTAATGTATCAGTTGAAATTGGAGAAATTGGGTTTTGGCTGTCCAACCCCAGACATGTGCTATATTTACAGCAATATCGTGGAGCATCAATTTGTTGGGGATACCCAGGCACGTCTGCTCCGCATTGCACACATTCCCAACCATAGAGGGGAAGAGCTTGAGCATTACATATGATAGGCCCCATTATGTGAATGTTGCGACTAATCTATTAACTAATATCTCAATATATATATATATACACGGTGAACCAAAAGTAGGTGGACAGTAGGTTGAATACGGTTTGTGTTATATTATATTATAACTATGGTGTTCATTATAACTATGGTGTTTGTGTTTTATTATATTAAATATTATAACTAAATTTATTTAAATTTTATTTTGTATTATAGTATACAAAAAAATTAAATATGTATTCTCAAAATAAACGTTATCATTTACTGTCCACCTACATTTGGTTCACCCTATATATATATATAAGCACGATTGAGGGAAAAAATTTCCCATTCGGTGATGGGAGTTTAACATTGAAGCGGCACTTTCGTCGCATTCAGTTATAATGACCCGAAAGGCCTTTCACAGTCTATCGAGGAGTGAGATATCAGCTTGGGAGTGGGCTTGGATCCATTTTTTCAACCATACTACGCACGGCTGTCCCATTTTTGAAGAGGGGGGACCAGATACCTCAGGAGGAAAGGGTTACAATTAGGTTTTAACACGGTAGAAGACATAATGGGTACAGCTAAACCCAAAGAAGCTCTAAAAAATATTTCAAACGTACACGGGACGAAATCATCAAAGATGCAAAGAAAAAAATGCGTGGTGGAGGGAAGAAGAAGAGGACTCTCCGGAAGAAGGGGTTACCAACACGTGACGTTAAACGTAAAAGGACATCAAAAAAGAAGTGGTCTAAGCGAATGAAACCTATGATTGATCATTTTTTTAACTGATATAAGCTGAGGACATTGCTCTCACGAATCACAGGCTGATTACTACTTGTCGAGAGACGTGGCACTATTTCTGACTCGGCATGGCACGCTTCATGCATCCGTGTAGCTCAACTTTTCAAAGGAAGCGAAGGATACTTTTTTAAGTGCCGAGGGCTATAATCAGACTACAGACGAAAGTAATATAAAGGATAAATTTAAAAATTCTAAAAAGAGGATATATGAATGCTATGGACGTCTGCATACACACTTCACATTCTAGGAGAAACTGCTTATAAATGGGGTGGATATGAAATAAAAGCTCACCCGCATGAATCCTGATATCTGCATAAATCTGGGACCTGATCAAGAAGAGGGCGCAAAACCCGTTGTGATTCACATTATGGAAACATATCTGCGCGTACGGCGAGTGAAATTAAGTTCGTCAAAATATGTAGAAATTGAAAAAAAATTACTACACGCAACAGTAAAATACCCAATTAACAGAGTACAGATCAAACTATACACGGTGCCCGCAGGGTTGGCCTCGAAGCAGATAGAAAACGTGGCCCTGGGAGTTCTCCCTAAAAGGTTATTAACTGGAATGCAGGATCACGCTTCGACGAATGGAAAATATAAAAAGAACGCCTTTAAATTCGAGAATTTCGGCCTCAAAAATATAACTCTATACGTTAATGGCGTTGCGTTGGGCGGGCCTATGGATACAGGCTACTCATCATCAGAAGCTGTGTTCCCGCTTTGCGCAAGAGCTTATAGTAATCTGGCCCATATTGCAGGTGCTTGTGATGAGTTCGGGATTAGGGTGACGCAGAAAGAATTCACCGATCAATTTAACCTTTACCCGTTTGATATCACACCCGACTTATCTGCTAGTGTAAATACGCACTTAAGTCCACAAAAAAAGTGGGAACATCCCAGTCAGATTGGAATTCGCCAACCCGATAGACGCGCCTATTAGTGTACTAGTATACCGCGAGTCACAAGCCCTAATTGAGGTTGACTGCTTGAGGAACGTAGTCACTGACTTTTAAAATGGATACGAATACACTTCAGAGGGTAATGAATAGTGATCGAATCACACGCTCCAAATTTATCGGTGTGTTTGCGAAGAAAGAAACATTGAAATTACCAACTACGAGAAAATGCGGGGGAATTATTGTCAACACGGACATTGTTGGTGGCGAAGGGATTCATTGGTTTGCAATATACTTTAAAAATAGGGAAAGAATGTATTATTTTAATTCAATGGGTACTCATCCCTGAAGTGACCCTGTTATTGTAAAATTTCTCGAACAGTTGCATATCCCTGAAATTGAATGCAATCCCCACCGATTACAAGGATATTTTAGTAATACTTAAGAGATGTATTGTCTTTCATTTCTCCTGCACATGTCACGTGGAAAGGGATTTATAAATTTTTTAAAATTATTCGATTTGTGCGACACTGAGCTGAATGATGAATTGCTATGCGTGCAGATGAAAAAAAGGTTCCCATTTGTGCGCACTCGATGTATTGTGTAACGTTTTGCGCGTGTATATATATATATATATATATATATATATATATATATATATATATATAAATGTAACTATATTGTGTAAAATATAAGGTGTCCCCAATAATATTAGTCTTGTGCTCTGTAGCTTGTTTATTGGATGCTAAATCTGTAACTAATTTAAGCTGAATTGTACTAATTTATAAAACATGATTTCTATCATTTAATAAATTTATGAAAATACACTGTCTTGTTCTTAACCAAAAGAAAAAGCTTACATTAGTTCCCCGACGACTTGGCAATCGTTGGACCGGATGTGAGCCAATACTTCGACCTCCGTATTCAGGTAACTGGGTTGAGTGCGTTGTAAAACCTCCAAATCGCCGTCGACTATTTGCTTTTCTTCAAAGCTGTCACGAAAAGTAGCTATAACACGATCGAGTTCCGCATCGGACTTATAAAGAGAAAGGAAATTAACTTGATTAGTTCATATATTTTTCTTTTCTGAATCTTTTTTTATTTAAAATCCAATTTTTTTTCATAAATCGAGTTGTATTCAGAAAGCCTAGCTCAGTAATAATGCAAACTAATCTATAATTAAAAATTGAGGATACCTGCTATTTTAATGAAACATTTTACAACAAAATGTGATGCGTAGAAAATGTATTATTACATCCACACCATATATATATATATATATATATATATATATATATATATATATATATTACCAATCAAAAGTTTAAGTACACCTATTAATTTCCAATGTTTTGCTGCTTACCTCATGACAAACTTCAAATGTAAACTTAACAGGTACTAGAGATGAATTTGCTTACCTGGCTTTCATATTGTATGCTTCAGTGCATCTGCCCTATGCAGTGTGTTGTAACACAGAAGCTTCTTCAAAATAGCCTTCAAAATGTGTTAATTGACGTCTAGCATGCAACCTAAAATTAATGCCATTAGCTCTGCACAAAGGTCCAAAAACAATTTAAAAGTCTTGACTGGGGTAGTATGATTCTTCAGAAGTATGTTAATACATGTGTTCAGTTATTAACATGCGCTGCAGGTCTTTACATATAAAATCCTTGCAGGGAGCTAACTATGTAGTTTAAGGTATATTTCTGTTTCAAAAAGCAAAAATGGGTGCCAAAGCTCAGTTAACAGAAAAACACAGTCGATTGTAACTATGAGAAATGAGGGCCAATCACTGAAGCAAATTGCAAAAAAAAGTTAAAAGTTTCTGTGAATGCGGTTGCTTGTGCCATTAAACGGTACGAAGAAACTGGTCAAAATAAGGACAGAAAAAGTTCAGGGCGACCAAGAACCACAACAGACTCAGAGGACAAATATATCCGAGTCACCAGTCTGCGCAACAGACGCCTCACAGCACCTGAAATTAAAGCCCATCTGAACAACTCCAGAAGTACAACAGTTTCAACATCAACTGTTCAGAGAAGACTAAGATAGGCAGGATCAAAAGGACGAACTGCAGCAAAGAAACCAATGCTGAGCCTCCAGAACAAAAAGAAAAGGCTAGCCTGGGCTAAAAAACACCAAAAATGGACTGTTGAGCAGTGGAAATTTGTCCTTTGGACTGACGAATCAAAGTTCGAAGTTTTTGAATCCAAACGCAGAATATTTGTGCGGCGCAGAGCGGGTGAAAGAATGACACAGCAGTGTGTTGTGCCAACAGTGAAGCACGGTGGAGAAAGTGTGATGGGATGGACATGTTTTGCAGGGGAGCAAGTTGGAGATCTCCACAAAGTCACTGGAATACTGAACCAACGTGGCTATCACAGCATTCTACACCACAATGCCATCCCATCTGGACTGCGACTAGTTGGCCAACAGTTCATAATGCAGCAAGACAACGATCCTAGACACACTTCCAAGCTATGTCAAAATTACCTGAAACAAAAGAACGGCAACATCAGCTCACAGTTATGGAATGGAAAGCACAGTCCCCGGATCTGAACCCCATCGAGCTAGTGTGGGATGAACTGGATCGACGAGTGAAAGCCAAGTAGCCATCAAGTGCTCAGAAGTTCTGAGAACTCTTACAAGAGTGCTGGCAGCAGCTTTCACCAGACTATCTTCTTTCTCTTGTTGAGCGCATGCCTCGAATTTGTTTTGCTGTAATTGCTGCTAGAGAAGGCTATTTTGATAAATCTAAAATTTAGACTTTGCTTTTGGTAAATTGTCCTGATTTGTTGTTACAGTATTTAAGTTCCCATGTTTGTACTTATGAATTTGTGTCATGATAACTTAGTTAATAAATAAAAAACTTTAAACAAAATTTGAAATTTATGAATATTTCAGGGTGTGCTTAAACTTTTGACTAGTAGTGTATATATATATATATATATATATTTAAAGTAGGCCTAATATTAGCCGAGTGAGGTGATAATGATTAGGCCTACTATAATTACCAAAATTATGAAATTGAATATGATATGATGTTACGAATGCTTCGAGGTCACCAGCTTGGATTACACCCAAACAAATAATAAGGTTATAAAATTCATCTTGTTGTTTTGTGTTTACAGTGCCCGCGAAAAGTATCCGATCACTCAAGAAAATACAATATTTTCCCTTAATATTCAGAGACACGTAATTCACTTTCTATTTGTTCTAGCGACATCTGGTAACTTTGAGGTTGCTCGCTGATATGAGAGCTATCCAACGCATTCTCAAATTAGTGTTCTGGTAGCCTTCGTTGCGGGTGGCTGTGTCTCAAATTTGTCAGATTCACTTTGTGTGTAAATTTCTTGATTTTTTTTTTTTTTACAGAAAGTGGTGTAAATAAATTTATATATAATGTGTGCTAAAAAACAACTTAAGAGTGATTGTCGAGGTGCTATTGTTGCTTTGCATGCATGTGGGAAATCACAGAGACAGATAGCTAAGGAATTAAACATATCCCAAAGTACCGTTAATTTATGGGTTTCACGGGCTAAGAACAATGGTGGCCTAACCACGCCAGTCCCTAAAAAAACGATCTGGCAGACCGAGAAAACAAATTCGCGAACAGACAAACTTATGAAACGTTTAGTATTGAAAAACCCAACAATAACTGCGAAAGAAATAAAATTTAATATGAATAATTTGTTATCTGGTGTTTCTGAACGAACTATCCAGGAGCGGCTCCAAAAAGAACTCGGATTACCATCTCGCCATGCTGCTAAGAAACCGTTCATTAATGAAAAATGCGTAAAAAACGTCGCATTTTGTAAAAAATACATTCATTGGACTGTTGATGACTGAAGAAGGTTTTATTTAGCGATGAGTCGACATTTTTGACATTCAGAAGTTGTCCAAAAAAGGTTCGCCGGCCTATTGGCTCAAATAGGATGGACCCTAAATACACCCTAAAGACAATGAAACACCCTCCAAGTGTGATGGTTTGGGGTTGTTTCGGTTACTATGGCGTGGAAACTTATATTTTCTTCGAAGAACACAACTATGAATGGTGCACGGTATTTAGCAATGCTACAGGATAAACTTCCAATGGCAATGGCAATCCAAAGGACAAAAACATACATGCATGATGGTGCACCATGTCACAGGGCCAAAATAGTGACAAAATGGATTACTGACAATAAATTTGATATTTTGGATTGGCCTGGTAATAGTCCAGATCTCAATCCGATAGAAAATCTGTGGCTAATAATAAAAATAAGGTTGAATGCCACGACACTGGCTCAGTCGAAAAATTACAAGAGGCCATCAAAAAGGTATGGTGCAAGGAAATATCAGTGGAAGTTTGTCAAAACTTGATTAAATCCATGCCAAAATGTCTAGAACAAGTCATCCAAACCAAAGGACAGATGACAAAATACTAATATAAGGTTAGTATACATTTAAACATTGTTTTTTATGTAAAAAATACAAATTTCAAGGGTGATCGGATACTTTTCGCGGGCACTGTAATTTATTTGTTCACAGTGATTAACATGGCAATGAAGGTATTTACGGTGATTAACAATTATATAACGACATTTATATTATGCTAAATAAGACAGAGGATTAGCATATACGTGAATGGTTATGCAGCTTCATTGTTAAGTAATACATTCATTTATGGTAGGCTAATGGTATGCAAAAATGGACCATAGACTAGAGCTGCAGCCTGATAATGATTGGAAGAAATGCACGTAAGTTGGTACACTCTAAATAGATTAGGCCTTCATTTAGGTAGGCTAGAGTTACGCATAAATGGAACATTTAATGGGCCTAGTAGTGATATAAAGAACGCATGTGCGTTTAGTACACGGTAAGTGGATTCGGCCGTCAATAATGAAATGCTTAAATAAATCACATAAATAAACGGATGCAAAGTATTTATGGATTACATGAATGAACACAATAGCAGGATAGTACAAGAATACGGTATTGGAATGACACTTGAAATGGGGCTACTGCACTCTTAACGGGAAAGTTAGTTTGAACGGTATCGAAAGCACTTTAGGTGTAGCCTAATCACGCCGCTGCGGTTACGCTCTGTAGGCTTAGCGAGCATTGCTTAAGAACGAGGCACAGAGAGCTTACCGACATTGTTGAAAATACCTCTTGAGATGAAGATATGCTTGAAGGTTGACCTTGTAGAACGTAGGCCCGAGGTGATGTTAACCGTCCTATTGAAGCTTGTTGAACGGGCACCGGTCGACTCTTGAGATGAAGGATGAGTTAAACAAAGGTCAGAATGATGTCGCCTCAAAGTGTTGATTCGCTTCGTGTAGAGTTGAGATGTTGCTTGAGGGACTGAAGCTGGCTGAAGTCGAACGGTGCTGGGTTTTGAAGGAATGCTTCTGCAGGCGGTCTGTAGAAGGTCTTACTTGATGATAGACCTGACCCTTGAAGGAACAGCAGGCCGCTCTCCGGCGAAGGCTGGAGAGCGGGGTTTTGACATGTGGTGCTGCTGACGGAGGATGCTGAGACGTGACGAACAAGACGAGAAGTGATGACTGCTGAGAGACGAAGTGAATGAGTGAGTGTGAGCGAGTGAGAAAGTGTACTAGTGGACCCTGGTTTATATAACCTCTGATCTGAGACGCGGAGTTTCGCGGCATTTCTTGAGACGTCTCTTACGCGTCCTTTGTTGCGAAAAGGCTAACATTATTTCTGATTCCTTGAAGCCAGGTGCGTCTTTCGCTTCCATGTGATTCTAAGATGTTTGAGAATGGCAGGGATAATATTCTTTTAGCTGTTCTTTGTCTGTTTTTCTCTGCTTCTTCTTTTTCACTACATATATATATATGTCAGAATTTTCTAGAGCGTGGAACTACAGTAACAAGTGCATCGTATTCTGACATGCTTCGGAATGAGTTAAAGCAAGCAATTCGCACAAAACGGAGAGGGAGATTGTCGGAAGATGTTATTCTGTTACACGACAATGCGTGCCCTCATAGCCCGTGCACAGACTAGAAAATGCCTTCAAGAACTTAAATTTGAAGTTCTCGACCATCCAGCCTACAGTCCAGACCTGGCACCTTTGGATTTTTACCTGTTTGGATCACTAAAAGACGCTTTGAGAGGTCAGCGATTCCAAAGCGATGATGACCTGAAGGAGGCGGTGCATGACTGGCTATGCACACAGCCAAAAACATTCCTTTGTGGTGGCATTATGAAGCTTGTAGATCGCTGGACTAAGTGTATTCAGAAACAGACTGTGTTGAGAAGTGATGTGTTTATAATCTATCAGATGTGAAATAAAATTGTGAAAATAAAAAGTACGGATACTTATTGAATTACCCTCGTGTGTGTGTGTGTATATATATATATATATATATATATATATATATATATATATATATGACAAATTAACCACGAAGGAGACAGAGAATGGTTACTAATTAAAAATCAATTGTTTTTCACCAAAATACACACAGAGGAACATATATATATATATATATATGAAGAGTGAGCTAAAAGGAGTTACAAGTACACTAATTTACAGCGCCGGAATTACTTTTATCCTAACTGTGCATATTTGGCAACGCCTACCATCACAGGGTCTTGAGCCCAGGACCGTTGGAATTTCCCGACCTTTAAAGTTTTAGTAATTGTAAAACCCTATCTGTAGAACTTTCTGTAAATTTATTAAGCGTAAATATTTGCTAAACAAAAATTCACTCTCTAAACACTTAATAGAATACATTAATTACAGAAAGCCTAGCACAGTATCCTGTAGTAAACATGCATTTATATGTCAGGACACCGCGATGTATATATGGGAGAGAGTTACAAGATGTTACAATAAGATAAAATGCCGATTAGGGCGCCCGGATCAAATAATAAACAGCAAGAAGCTGGCCTAACTGGGTTGTTAACATATACTTCCATAACATATATATATATATATATATATATATATATATATATATATATATATATACACACGGTGAACCAAAAGTAGGTGGACAGTAGGTTGAATACGGTTTGTGTTATATTATATTATAACTATGGTGTTCATTATAACTATGGTGTTTGTGTTATATTATATTAAATATTATAACTAAATTTATTTAAATTTTATTTTGTATTATAGTATACAAAAAAATTAAATATGTATTCTCAAAATAAACGTTATCATTTACTGTCCACCTACATTTGGTTCACCCTATATATATATATATATATATATAGAGAGAGAGAGAGAGAGAGAGAGAGAGAGTTACAAGGAGTTACAATAAGAGAAAATGCAGGGTATACGGATCAAATAATAAACACAAAGCAACTACCCTAACTGGGCTCAAAAGAAAGATTAGCTGGGCTACTAAGCCCCATCGCAGAGTCTCGAACCCCTGGGCAGATATCCTTTCACTTCGTTTATTATGGCTTTTTATAAGTTAACTAACACTTGCAAGGGTTAAGCACTGAATGATACGATGTATATAGCCCGAGAATGAATCAAAAACTAAATGATTACGTAATTACTCACATCTCAATGGCCTCTTCATCCGCTGGTTCTTTCTCGCCGTCACAAATTTCTGCAACATTTTGTGTGGAGAGAAAAGGATTCCTCCATCGGCCGCTGCGAAAAGATAGAGCGTAGCCCCTGCAGAGAGGTCCCCGTCTTCAAAGACCTGAGAGGAGCAGTAAAGCTGATGTGTCTGACTGGAAGTGTTCATGATGAGAGAATGTGTAGTTACCCGTTGCTAAAATCACTGTTGTGGATCCAGCTGAAAATGTTCCCTTTTATATACGTGACCCCCGATTGGACCCACCCCCAATATTCGATTCGTGAGTTTCCTGTTGGCTGTCAGAGAATTTGGGTGTGGCTGTAACGTGAAGTTTTCCACCAACCAGAGACCATGGATTCATTCTCATGCCCACCCATTGGATTGTAATTGGACGAGCCGCGAATTCTGGGGGGCGAGTCTTTGCCAAATATAACTTATTCAATCCATAGGTTATTTCGTTTTAAAAATCATATTAATGCTTTTTATGTTATAGTTTAAGGATAAAATTGTATATTATGGTGAAAATTTGTTTTGGCATTAAACTTAGTTTATCTTATTCGATTTTTTGTTTAAAAGATTGCTATTCAAACGTCAAATTGGTGTCGTGGTGTTCCACCATGAGAGGCTTAATAGAAAAACTATTGGCGTTACCCTATTTTTTTGAGACCTTGTCAGTCTACCCCCTGGCCCCATAAACGTATTTGTTTATGCTTAATAGCTCTGTCTATTGGGTCGTATTTAGAGACCTTGTCGGTCTACCAGGAACTGGTAAGTAAAAGCCGTGGGTAGGGCGGCTTTGCTCAGGTGTTGGTAATTAATGCTGTAGGTGCGGTGGCTGTATAATACTGTGTTACTGCTGAAATGTCTTAAGGTCTAGACAATTGGTTGTAACTCTCATCTCGGCTACGTGGTGTTGATGGGATGAGCTCCTAAAAGTCTATACTTAGGCGATTGGTTGTAGCCCTCATCTCACCATGTGCTGATGATGGGATGAGCTCCTAAAAGTCTTTATTTATTCCGTGTTACGGACATTTATACTGTGGCGACATTCTAAGGTAACTAACTGGCTGCTTAAGGCAACTGGCGGATTTCGAGTTTTAAGCCAAGTGATGCTACCCTGAGCTCCCATTATGCGTCTGTCTCGCAGACGTAGGATACTCTCTCTCTCTCTCTCTCTCTCTCTCTCTCTCTCTCTCTTCTCTCTCTCTCTCTTAGGTTAGGTATACCCCTTTTGGGGGTAAGGCCGTCCCAACTTCTCCCCAAAGAGGTTAGGTGAACTCCCCAGCTTGCTGGCGGGGTTCCCCCCTTTTTTGGCACCCTGGGGGTGGGGGTGGCACTAAGGGAGGGGGTTGGCACCTTGCAACAATGGGGTGGGGTGGGTGGCACCTTGCAAAATTTGACCGACATTACAATTGCATATGCACTCGTCCATTTTGCGGCCATACTACTGAGAATGGCCGAGAAAGGAAATTCCTTTGTCCGCCCGCTACAAGTAGTCTGTTTCTCTGTTTGTTTCTTTGTCTGTTCTATACATATCTATACAACATCCAACTGTTGCCTCATTAAGTGAAGCAATTAATCCATCTATATACACATTAAACAGCAGAGGAGAGAGCAAGGAGCCTTGCCTCACTCCGCAAGAGAAACCAAAACTTTCGGATCGTACATTGCCCCACCTAACAGTAAAAGATTGGTGGGAATACCAAAATTTCAAAAAATTTAATATGTACAGTCTCCTGCAATAGTCGCGCTCCACCCCTCTATATCCTTCTCCGTGATGTGGGAGCAACACATGAGTGGGAGGGGGGACAGAGGTAGCATCCGGTCAGAGCGAGAGGTGGATATCGTGGTGTGTGTGTGTTGTGTGTGTGTGTGTGTGTGTGTGTGTGTGTGTGTGTGTAAATACTCCCACACTTTATTTTTTATCCTTGAAACACTGCTCTATATACCGCTATCACATATGCTTTCTATCAGTTTCCAATGCAACGTATAAAGTAGATAATATTTTTAAATAGAGAAAATATGATTAACGATTGTTGTACAAAATATGTAATAGTAATATTGTTGCAATCGACTATAATTTATACAGAAAAGGAAAGGAACACTTCTTGCATTAGTAAAAAAAAATCACGATTATGTCAGTTATTATGGTATACCTAAATATAAGAAATGGGTTAAAGTAGGGTAAAAGGGGAACGACTTACAACTCGTATATGGCAGTGACGTAACTTGGACGGCCCAACCCAGACAATGCAAGGTATGCCTGCCAGGGCCGGCCCCAGCTATGTGCGGCCTGTGCGGCTGCACAGGGCCCCTCCAAAATTCATTTGTTCTTCGTATTTTTAGTTGCTATAGCATCACCAAACTTATAAAAATGACACAAAACCACATAAAATAATGTAAATAAGCAGCATAAATAAACGTGTATTATTATATTTATATTTGTAGGCTACTTTTTGTCATTATGTGTTCAGAACTGTCACTGTTAAAATTCTTTTCGTTTAATTTTTTTCATCTCTTTATGTACGTAATGTGGCGTGTGGCGCGGCGTATACGATATTATTATCAGTGTTTCTGTTCGGGTATCAATCTATTTTTTGTGACGGTATATTTTTTTGGTTATTATACGGCATATATCAATTATATCTAATGTATCAACTCTCTATTACATCATTAGTTTACTGATCATAATATCGAGACATATAACAAATAAATCTGACCATCCGTCACCTCAGCGGTGCCTCATGAAGTATTGCCATAGAGACGTCATCCGAAAATTTAAAACCGTGATCTGTAGCCACCAGCCAGTTGGCAAGCAACTGTTTTATGGGAAGGTGTGTTTCTCTCTCAGGTTTGAGCATAGTGCTTTAGTTTTGATATATTTTCCTAAGTAGCTTTATTAATCAAATGCTATAATTGTATAAATCTATGCATGTCAAAGTAGAAAGTACTTTGTGTCGGAGATGCTTTCATATTTTTGGATGTAATTATTTCAAGAACGGTGCAATAGAAGTTGCTCGTTTATAACAAATTAAATTGGTGTGTTATTTTTAATTACTAGAATAAAAACATAGAACGGAACAGCAAGTGCTTTGTTGCCTTTGTATACAGACTTTCTTTCGAAATTACTCGAGTAGCATAATGTTTTATCTATAATTTCCTTGGAATATTTATTGATAATAATTCATATACTCGTACATAATACTTATAACTGATCGAGGCTGTTCCTAGTAAAGATTGGTAGGCTATAATCACATAGTTTTATTTTTTTCTTTCAGATATTGCTGTTGTGGCCCCAATACCAACCAGTCTAGCTAACTGCAGTGGCAGAGCAAATGAAACGGTCTTATCCATCAGGTGCAGAGAAAAGAAAGAAAAGAAAAAGTGAGGATGGAAAAATGGCAAAGGAAAAAGGTGTGTGGTTATTATAAAGGTGGGCAGTTGCGCCGCAAAAAGTTGCGGCGCAACTTGCGGCGCAACATTTTTGGTTGCGCTTGCGCTTGCGCTGCACATTTTTACAGAGAGTTGCGGAATTGTTTGCGGCGCAACTTATATATGCAGTTTCAAGATTAGCGCGCAACGCGCAACATTTAATATTACTTCTCTGTAAAAATAACCCAAGCGAATGTAACTTAAATATTTTTATCTGGCAACACTGCACTTCAATTGTTTACATTCAGTCACATTCTCAATGCGCCAGTATCACTGTCTGACTTTCTGTTGTTTTCGTTTCTTTTTACTTTTTAGTACTAGTACTAGTATTAGTATTATGGATCGTTTTGTGGTGTCTGTGGCCGACAGCACTGATTCTGCCGACCAGGACATGGACAGAGAGGTTGAAGTGACTGAGAATGTTGACAGCCGTTCCCCTGAGACTGAAGCAAGTGTCAGTGAGGTTTCCGCTTCAGGATCGGGGGCCCCTACCGTTAACCCCTGGCCTTACTTGGCCGACTTTTTTGAGTTCAAGGGTCAGGCACAGGCACAGGGCCACAAGGACAACTTCCTGTACGAGTGTGTCCGCTGCAGGCCCAATAAGAAGGTCTTCTCAGCCAACAAGAAGTCAAGATACAGCCTCCGGAAGCATATGGAGAGTAAGCACGGCTACTGCCTTCAGAAGTTTTTGGACTGCTGTATGGACGGGACAAAAGAAGCCAAGAAACGCCATGCATCCTTGTACGAAGCTGCCACCAAGAGGCAGATGATGTGCCGCCAACCAACCTTGATGGAGATGGCAGGCCCATCCAAGTGTAGGCACAACATCAGCAAAGCTACCTTCCAACATAAGGTGAGTCAGGAAAATTTGATTTCAATAATTTGCATAACATTTTTTTCAAAAATTAACCTACTGAATTAAATTTATGAATGTAACATTATAGCAAATTGACAAGAGATGTAAAATAAATTTTACTTTTATATTTAATTCTATAGCTCATCAACATGTTTGTGGACAACATGATCCCCTTCTCTGGTGTGGACAACCCCACGTTCATGGACTTTGCTGCTATGATACCTGGCGGCTACATGGAGAGTATGTCGCGAAGGACACTGACGAGGTGCATCGAGTCCAGGTTTGAAACTTTTAAATATTATAATCGAATATGCTTCAAAGTGAAATTTTAACGTATACGTGCCATTATAAACTAAGAAATTCTATAGTTATTCCCTTTAATTTTCATTTTCTTTCAATGACATTAGAAAGTATGATGCTTGTATGGATATCTAAACTAATTTGTAATAAAATATATCATGAAATGGAGGTCTGGATAAACTTTGAATAAAGTTTTTTCCGTTTTTTTTACACATTCCTGCGTGCGCATATCCATAGAGGCCCGCAGCTTAAGGCTTAAAATTTTACATTATTGCATATTAGACTCTCTATTTAATATTTATTAACTAAGTGATTTCATTGATTTCATTTGTAATTTGTTTTTATACTTTAAGGTATGAGACTGACCAAAAGAAGCTGAAGGACATCCTCAGCAACCTGCCATCCGTGGCCACCACTGCCGATGCCTGGACGTGCAGAAACAGGTTTGTAAGCCAAATTTTAAAGCAAAAAGAAAAAATAAGCAACAATTCCACAGAAACATTCTACCTTGAAAATCTGAAGTTGAAAATTAAAAAGTCAAACAAACTTTTATTTTATATAATTTCTAAAAAACGTTTTACATTTTAGATCATACCTCGGCATGACCGTTCATTGGATAGACCAAGAGACCCTCAAGAGGAAGAATGCTGTCTTGGTGTGCCAGAGACTGAAGGGCCGTCACACCTATGACATATTGGCTAAGGTCATCCAGGACACACACTGGAGCTTTGGCATCGAGAACATTGTGGGCAGGACAACCACAGATAACGGGTCCAACTTTGTCAAGGCATTCAAGTAAGTTAAAGAAAAGTTAATTTTTTTCAAGCACATTGCAATACCAAAGAATAATTGCGAGAATGTCTTGGAAGTTGAATTCTAGGTTTGTAAAACTTAAAAGATTTTACATGGTTCATATTTTATAGGGTCTTTGGTGAACCTGAACCTGACCATTTTGGTGCCGAAGTTGGGGAGCAACAGGATGACCCAGAAGATGCTGCTGAGGTGCTGGAAGTGGCAACTATTTTGGGAGGTGATTAATTTAGAATTTGTACCCGCTGTAAATCAAACTTTTTTTTAGAAAACTTATTTTTAGAAATTTATTATAATCGTACCCAATGTAAATCATTGTATTAAATATGACTTTATTTTTAGATCATGAAAAAGAGTTTAAAGACCAGCCCTCTTATCAGTCTTATGACCTGCCGAAGCATTCACGGTGTGCTGCCCACACCCTCAACCTGGTGGCCACCGCTGATGCTGAAAAGGCTTTGACCAAGAGCCCCCAGTACAAAAAGACCAGTCGTTCAGCCTTTGCCAAGGCCCAGGAACTTTGGAATAAGCAGCACAGGTAAATTAATTTATTGAACATTTCTACACTCCAATAACAATTAAAAATGAAATAAATTTAAGAAAAAAACAAATAAATTCTATTATTTTTGTTTAACTTAAATTTGTGTTATTTTATAGGAGTTCTCAAGCCTGCGACCTAATCAGGGATGAGGTCGGAATGCTGCTTATTGTCCCAACAGTCACCAGGTGGAACTCGGTGTATGACGCCGTGATCCGTCTGGTCGACATATTCAACAGCAAGGACGCAGCCAGGGGACTGAACAAGGCCTGTCACGCACTCAACATTCCGGCTTTCACGTCCGGTTAGTGATAACTACAATTTTTTTTTTTTAGAAATTAGTCAAGTTAGTTGAAAAAATTAAATTACAAATTGTATAACTTTCCATGTTAACAACTTTTACTTACAGAACTTATATAAAGTTATTTTTCCAGGTGACCAGGAGATCTTCAAGGCCTATCGGCAGGTCATGGAGCCGGTGGCCAAGAGCCTAGACGTCCTGCAGGCGGAGGGGAGAGCCTACATGGGCGTCTTGGTGCCCACCTTGGTCCTCTGCCTCTCCAGTCTCAACAGGCACAAGCACAACGAAGAGTTGGCCGTCTGCCTCCTTCTGACAGAGGCCTTGACTGAGGGGTTGATGGGCAGGTTTGGCCGTGTCTTTACAGACATGGACTGCCTCTTAGCTACTGCCTTCAACCCGCAGTTTAAGCTGTCAAGATGGCCAGAGCTGGTGCCAGGAAGAGACCCGGAGGAGTTGAGGAGGACGGTCACCAGCAAAGTTGTGTCGTTGGTGGACAGGGCCAGGAAGGATGAAGAGTTCAGCAGCAGCAGCAGTGATGCGGAAGCGGCAGACAAAGGGGACTTCCTCGAGCAGCTGTACGACACAGGAGTAATCAGCAAACAGAAGAAGGAGAGCACAATGCTGGTGAACAGTTTCCTGGACCAGAGGCCGGAGAAAAATATCGCGAGGAACGTGTTCACTTGCAAGGAACTGACAGACCTCTTTGTGCAGTATAACACACCCATTCCCTCAAGTGCGGCTGTAGAACGTCTGTTCTCTTTGGGGAAGGATGTTCTGAAGCCAAAACGGGCTGGACTCTCCGATCCACACTTTGAGATGCTGGTGTTCATGAAGGGGAACCTGGCTCTTATGTAGTGATTTTTTTGCATTTATTATATATTGTAATAAAATATTGATATTATCTTTTTCTGTATCAGATATATTTTGTTTAACTTGTAAAAAGGCTTTTTATTTTAATATTATTTTATTTATTTTTCAAAAGTTGCGCGTTGCGGTTGCGCTTGCGGCGCAACTTTTTGAAAAGGGTTGCGCTTGCGCGTGCGGCGCAACTATTTCAGCAGAGTTGCGGTTGCGGCTGCGGCGCTACAAAAATCGTTGCGCGTGCCCACCACTGGTTATTATTATTATTATTATTATTATTATTATTATTATTAAATGTATTCAGTGATGGATTGAATTTATATAAATCCATGTTATATCTTTCAGGGGCATTACTCAAGTATTTTGGAACGACTTCATCAGGTAAACCACAGCCGTCTTCTTCCTCCACTAATGTCACTGCTGCTGAGGGAGCATCAGCACGGGTACCAGAGTCGTCTTCACCCTCCACAATCTTTGGCAGAGGAGGTGGGGTCATTTAGATTTCAGATTTGCACTGTAGTATGGTATGATATCCTCTCCAAAATCAACAGTGTCAGCAAGCTCCTACAATCTGCCGAGATACAACTGGACGTGGCAGTTAACCTCCTAGAGAAGACTAAAGCATTTTTCATAACATACAGAGATAATGGTTTTTCTGGACCACAAGCCACTGCAAAAGAGATATGCGAAGATATGCATGTGGAGGCTGTCCTCAAAGAGAAGAGGATAAGAAGCACAAAGACACTTTGTTCATGAATCTCAAGATGAACCCATAAGCGATGCAACGGTTTTCAATGTGGTGGTCGACTCAACCATTGGATCTTTAGATGACAGATTCAAAACACTAGGGGAAGTGAGAAGTAAGTTTGGAGTGTTGTTTAACTTTCCAAATATGATCAATGAGCAGTGACAGAGGAGTGTGAAGAACTTGGGAAAACATTAAGCTGTGGAGAGGAAGCTGATAATGATGGGAGAGATCTGGCCACTGAAATTGGGAACCTTCCAAATTTGCCAAAAGAGTTGAAAGACAACATGACAGCACTTGGACTCCTAAGTTACCTTTATCAAAAGCAGTTGAAAGAAATCTATCCCAATCTTTGGATAGCACTTCGGATTGCTTGCACTCTCCCAGTGACAGTGGCATCAGCAGAAAGAAGCTTTTCAAAACTAAAGCTCATAAAGACCTATCTCAGATCCACAATGGCACAAGATCGCCTCAGTGGACTCACTATCATCAGTATTAATTAAGAGATTAGCAGGCAGCTGTCTTATGATAGTGTTATTAAAGATTTTGCCTCGAGAAAATCAAGGAGGTACAGATTATAAGCACTTCAGAGTACTGGTATTTATGGTTTGACAAACACTGATGTTTTTTGTTAATTTTTCTAATCATGGTTGCAGTTGGCTTCAACAATTTTCCTTTATTTCTTCTTGTTCTCTTATTTATCATTTTATCAAACTATATTTACAATTGTCGGGAGGATGGACCAAGTATTGAGTAATTGTGTATAATAATGTTATGGTTGTGATGTAGTAAATATATATTTATTTACTTGAACAATTGTCAGTTCCTTATAATTTGAACATTATGTTTTGTGTTCTTAAGAAAATCCCTAAATTTACTTGATTCATGATTATTTTTGTACTTAAAAATTTAACTATGTTATCATTATCTCTCCATGGATAGACCTTTTTCTGAATAATCATTTGTTGATGATGCATGGGCTTTAAACAGAAATGTTATTGCCTGGAGGAAAAGTCGATACTACAACTTATCTTCCACTTTAACTATAACATCGCCACTTCAAAATCCAATGATTGAAAGTTTTTAAAATATCCCACTTTGTGAAATAGCCTAACTACTCTATTCCCTAAATTTAGAAATAATGCATGAATAAAATATATCGTCGTCCTAGCATTACCACCAAAAATACAGTGAACAATATATTTATTCAGTCATTGGTTTTCAAAAAATAAAAGTATTACTATGACAACGCCTGAGAGGGGGAGGAGGAGAGGAAAAGAGTGAGAGTGGTGGAGAAAGAGGGACTGCGTTTCCTCCACATCTCGGAGAGGGCTCAACAGGGATGGAGCGCAACTATTGCAAGGAACTGTACATGGAAACTTTCCTGTCTTCTAGTTTTTTAAATAAAATATTGTGGTTCACTTTATCATATGCCTTACTTATATCTAGGAAACAGCTATAAATAGCTAAATTACTGTCAGTATATTTAAATATAATTCCCTTCATTATATAGATACACAGATCAGTTGAGTGGAACCTTTTAAAACCAAACTGATTCGGAGATGTCCATAGATAATCATTTAATCGGCGTCACAAGAGTTTCTCTATTAATTTCGAGAAGCAGGAGGCGACAGCAATAGGCCTGTAATTATTGCTGTACAGAATGACCCCATACTTATTTTTGACAAGGGGCAAGATATATATATATATATATATATATATACCCTCATGAACTCTGCCGGGATATAACTATGAGCAAGGATGGCTGAGAAGAGCAATGGGTGTGCAGGCACATCATGTTATTGGCATATTTTAAGTGTTCATTCGATAGGTCATCTATCTTTACTTCAGGAACTGATAGCAAAGATATATATATATATATGGGATTGAACTCAGAATGGTCCCCTGGGAAAATTAAATCCAGTATACAGTAGTCTGAATAAGTAATGGTAAGTGCCAAACACTATAGTTTTTTTCTTTTTCATGATGTTAGCCCGACGTGGGCAACGGGTCACTTGCAAAGAGGCCCCAAAAATATAGCTTCCCTCACCAGCTGTCTGCAAAGCAGATAGGATCCAACTTTGGGGCAGGATCTAAGGTTTACAGCTACACCGAGCCTACTATATCCAGAACCTCAATATAAGCAAAAGACTCGTTGCACTCGCGTCGGATTGAATATATCAAAGAAAAGAGGGGGGTAACTATTGTAGTTTTAGCCAAAAACCAAAATTTAAATCTCAACTGCCAAAATTGAGCGTCCACTTTTCAAGGCACATAACATGTCCGTTTCATGATGGGATTTCTGAGTTCAAATCCTAAATATGCTTTCATATTTCATGCTTTTTAATTATGCTTTCAAGTTTTGCTAAAAGGGATGTCCAAAGATGCTGACTCAGCACAGCCCACGACAGTCGACAGTATTAAACGGATACAATGAACAAATAATGGATTTGCAGAAAATCATGGAAATGCTGGTCAATAATGCGAACATGAGAATCAAGCGATCGAAGTCGGAAGCTAAGATCAGACAAAACAGCAAAAACATAGCACAATTTTATGTAGTAACATTATAAATAGTGTTTCAATGGTACTATATTATGTAATTCAAAAGGCTACTTATTAAAACCAGTCGGCAACTGTGTATACTATGAAATTTGAAAAGCAGAATTTTGGGGGATATTAAATCTCTCCTTACTGTTAACTGAATATTCTCAGTTATAAAAAGCTACAATAAGAAATTATTACAACACAAGCTTTCGGCCTATTCTTTGGTCATCATCAACACTCGTGCGTGAAGAAGACTTTAGTATAGGTCGAAAGCTTGTGCTATAATAAACACACTTTTTATTTTGGCTTTATTCCCATATCTTCTTAGTCTTCTCACTTCCCTAATCAACTTAACCTGAATTTTATCTAAATTAAACCATTAAAATAGTTCTTACCAGACAAATATCACGTTCGTTGTTTTCCTCAGCTTAAAAGTTTGGGAAAGAGATTTCCACTCATGAAGAGCATGTCTCTGTTTTCTTACGAAAACGTATTTGCCACGATAGTCCCACGGAGAATTTTCATCCTTCGAAGATAAGTAGTTAAAAAAAGAACTATTGTCGCTTATATCGGTTAAGAAGAAAAAATAGACATCACATGTAGTTCTTGCTCTTCTAAAAGCAGTGGATAATGAAGATGCAGAAACGTCATCGTAAATCTAAAGAAAAAAACGTTATTAGAGAAACACTTATGCAATGACTGTTTACAGTACATATCTTTTGATAGTTTTTAATGTAAAACCTATAACAACAGATTCCTTCTGCTAAGAGTCAAGGTTTCAATTTATGTGTTTGTATCACATTTCTGTACGGGTGTCAGGAAATGATTGCCCCCCCCCCTGTAGAGCAAAAACTAGAAGAGATAGATAAAAACCGGCGACACCACTTGAAAGAGCGTTAAAATCTGAATAAAAACCATTATATTCTATTCCTGTGATTTTAATTCTTACCATTTTTTTCCCCACAGAAACCATGGCATCATCTATTTTGAACGATTCAGAGAAAAAGCGAGTTCTTGACCGCATTCGAGCTGTCACATTTCGTGAAGCAAAGGAAGCTGGTGCAACTTTCATAACTCGACACTGGGTGGCTGAGAGATTAAAAAGATCAGAAGACTTTGTCAAAAGGAATTGGAATAAGAATCCTGAAGATTGTGAAACAGAATTTCGAGGAGGAAGACCGGAGAAATTATCTCAAGAATCGAAAGACATTGTGCTTGCTGCATCACGGCGCCGAAAGAAGAGCTGCTCTGAGGTAGCGAAAGAGATACTTATCCGTCGTGGTAAGATAGTCAATCGGCAACTTGTGCATCAATTTCGAGTTCGCCAAGGTTGAGTGCTTGGCATGAAATAGCTAAGCCACGGAAGAGTGATCTTAATATTGAAGATCGGCTATGGTTTTGTGATTATCTTGAGGAATGGACGGAAGACGATTTCCTTCACTTGGTTGTCAGCGATGAATTCTTCGTTTATGTCTCCAGAAAACCAAATTTTCAGAATGATCGGGTTTGGGCAACAACTCCTGATGAAGTCCCAGACGACCAGAAGTATCGAGAAATAGTAAAAAATCCAGCATGTGTGGGTGTTTTCATTATGTTCTCTATTCGGAAGCTCATCTGGGTTATCAAACCAAGAGGAACCAGTTGGGATGGGCCTTATTTTCGAAATATAATTTTAGCCCAACATGTAATTCCGTTTTTGAAAGACCCCGAGTGTGTTTTGGATGTTGAACAGGCAACCTTTCTTCACGACAAAGCCCCCTGTATGAAAGCACTTGCGACTCAACAACTGCTTAAGGACAATAACATTGATTTTTTCGGAAATAATGAATGGCCTGGCAATTCTCCCGATCTTAATGTCTGTGAACATGTCGGATTCATCATGAAGGATCGGGTGGAGTCCTTAATGCTGGAACAACCCATTCAGAATCGGTATTCAACAGAAATTATGACTGCAAAGATCAACGAAGTCCTTGAAGAAATGAGTCATGATACCGATCTCTTTGAGACACTTCTGGGATCATACCCCCGTCGATTAATGGCCGTCAGAGCTGCAAATGGGGGCAACACCCGATATTAAAACAAGTGTTTTTTATTCAAAATTAAACGCTCTTTCGCGTGGTTTTGTCTGTTTTTTCTATTCCTTTCAGTTTCTTCTGTACAGGGGGGGGGGGGGGGCAATCATTTCCTGACACCCTTTACATGAATAATGACGTTATGAAAAGTACGTGTAGGCCGATGCTGCAGTGGCTATATTTTTTTTCTTGGAAAGTAAATTACAAAATTTTAATGAAAGAATATGAAAATATATCATTTTGAACTTGTTATCAAACACATAAAAAAAAGTACTTTGCCACAACAAACAAATAAGGGATTAATTAACTACTTTTCAAGAAATCCAAATGATCAATTCAACCCTGCAATGATTGTGTTAATTATGCTTATATTTCTGATAACAAAGCTAAGTGGTTAATAATAACAATAACAGTGTTTGGGGTTGTTTAACTACCTTCGTAGCAGTAAAAGTCAAGGGACAGAGGGGGCATTCATCTTTACGTGGGATACGAGCCATAGGATCACGCCATCATTTACATGTGATCCATCTAACTACTGAACTAACCCAACCCTTGGATTGGCTATTATATAGTTTGACTGTTACATTCAAGTAAATTTTTCTGTGCATAACGACAATTTGTAAAAATGAATTGCACCTGTAGTGGTACTTCGTGCAAAGAGGCCTTTCTAAAAATGTTTTCCAGGATTTCTTCATAGAGTGAATAGTCCCCAGCGACAGTGAGAGAGCAAGACTTCAAATCCTTTTCGATGATGCTGTCTGTGAGTTGAAGGAAAGAGTTTCTGCAAAAGATGGAAGAATTCTACCTATACTAATAATTGTGACGGTCGAACTGCCTGCGAACTTATGATAATAAAAACCCACTCTAATAGACAGAGTTTATTTCCACAACAGTTTCGGTGCCCACTGGCCTTACATTGCCGGCTTAGAAAGAGTAAAACCTTTGACGAAAGATTTTAAGTTTGCTTTGGCGTTCAAATATTCGTCTACTGTAAAAAGTAAATTGGTTAGGAATAACGTTGCAAAACAGGAACAAGCCTGTATCTACAGCATTCCCTGTAAAATTCGTGATTTAGTATACGTAGGAGAAACTGGAAGAAGTATTGAAACCCGTATTAAAGAACATAAATATGCCTTCAGAAGATGTAATACTAATAATGCAATTTTTTATCACGCCAGCCAAAATGATCATGCTATAGATTGGGAATCAAGTAAGTTACAGTACTTTAGAAATGCAATAATTATGTCAAACGAAAACTAATAGAATTTGTATGGATAGAACAAGCGGATAATTTTAATTTGTGCGAAGGTACTTATAAGCTGGACCCTCTAATGAGATTCTTGGTCAAAAAATCCCTTACGCGTCGGGTGAACGGGTTCTAACCTAGGTGTGAATTTCTTAAAGGTCTCTGGATTGTTTCCTTACTCGCTTTTGGTTCATTCGTTTTTTCGGTAAAATGTAAATGGAATAATAAACGTAATAGTAATAAATGTAAATGTAATAATAAATGTTAAAAAAACGTAAATGTAATAATAAATGCAGTAATTATGCCAAAATAATAGAATCTGTATGTATAGAACAAGAAGATAGTTTTAATTTGTGCGAATGTACTTATAAGCGGACCCTTTAATAAAATGCCCTTCCGGTGTAGGGAGAACGGGATCTAACCAAGGTGCGAATTTCTTAATTGTCTCTGGATTGTTTCCTTCTCGCCTTTTTCATTCGTTTTTTGGTTTATAATTTCTGTAGTAATAAACAACAATGTAATAACCAATGTAATAATAAATTTATAATTTCTGTAATAAATAATAATGCAATAATAAATGTAATAAATGTAATAATAAATGTAATAATTATGTAAAAAAAATAATAGAATCTGTATGTATAGAACAAGGGGATAGTTTTAAATTTGTGCGAATGTACTTAAAGCGGGACCCTTTAATAAAATGCCCTTCCGGTGTCGGGAGAACGGGATCTAACCTAGGTGCGAATTTCTTAATGGTCCCTGGACTGTTTTCCCTCTTGTTTTTGGTTCATTCGTTTTTCTGTATCCACCCGAAGAGGATGCCAGTGGGCATCGAAACTGTTGTGGAAATAAATTCTGTCTATTAGAGTGGGTTTTTATTATCATAATTTGACCTTCACGTAGAAAAAATGAAATTTTTTGCATTTGCCTGCGAACTTTCTTTCTGTCCTTCTTTCTTTCTTATGACCGGCCAGACCACTGGCCAGATTTGGATGAGACTTGGGGGATAGGGATAACTGAGGCCGGGGATGAAGATAGGCTATGTGGCGTCGGCCTCCGAGGTCGTCTGAGGCCGGTGGAGGCCTCTATATTCCGGATTGGTTGAAAGATAGTGACATTTTAGACATGTCACAAAATGGACGGAGCTCTAGCATATATATACAGTATATATATTAGGGTGGCCCTTAGTTGTATGTGATTTTCTGAAATGAAATATTTTTCATCTCCCAACCTCCAACGTTGTTCTAATCCATGTACAAATGCTCTGTGTAAACTTTCAGCTCAATCAGACAATATTAAGATGGCCCCCAAAAGCCCTAAGTTTCAGATTTTAACAATATTGATATTTTTTCATATAAAACCGTTTTTATCTTCTTTACAGTGTTTTATTCGAAAGAAATATAGAATATGATCGAAAGAGAATTCAATTTACAATAAATTTAGTTATAACCATTATTTACTTAAAACCAAAATTGGACGAGATATTCACGGAAATTGAAAAGTATCATAAGTGAGTAAAAAAACCGCTTCTGGAAGGTTCTAGAAAGTTCTGCGCCTGCGGCCTATATAAGCGGCGTAATTATTTGTTGTAAATAAAATTCACTTTTGATTATGCTTTGTGATTATTTTCCCAAACAAAGTTTGCAAATGAATTATAAAGGTTTTATATTAGAAATACCAATTATCGGTGAATTTTGAAACTTTAGGGCCTTTGGGGGCCACCTTAATATAGCCCAATTGAGCTGAAAGTTTGCACAGAGCACTGTTTTATATATTGGAAGAAGATTAGGGGTTGGGATTGAGTAATTTCAAAAGTTGAAAAATAAGGGCCACCCTAATATATATATATATACATAAAAGAACATGGGCTATGTGGCGTCGGCCTCCGAGGTCATATATATATATATATATATATATAATAAAAGGACGTGTGTGTGTGTGTGTGTGTGTGTGTGTTTGTCTGTTCCAGCCATAACTCCAAAATGGAAGCAGTTACAAACATGAAACTTCACACACATATTGATTAGGTCCCTAGGTTGTGTACCTAGGTGTTAATAAATTAAATAATTAAAATTACTGGGCCCGAAGGCCCCATCACCGCGATTAAGCTACAGGAAATAACGCATATAATTAAAACTAGGGACCTTCCAAAGTAACAGAAAGACTAATCTTACAAATCACCAACCCACACATTCCACTATCGCCTACTCAACATGATTCAGACCTTACCACTCAACCACGACATTACTCACTAACCTCACGCAGCACATCATGGATGACATCAACTCCAGACGACAAGCTCAACGTACACTATTAGCAACAATAGACATTAGTAAAGCATTTGATGCTATCCCACGCTTCCCTCTCATAAACAAAATACTCAACACAAACATGCACAATAACACCAAAAGGTGGCTGAGCAACTATCTTTCAGGAAGATACTCACATGTCACATTTAATGGCAAGTCATCCAAAACCAAGCTTTTTCCGAACGGGGTACCTCAAGGCCTGTTCTCTCACCAACACTCTTCAACTTATACATGCATGACATTCCAACACCCATAGATAACAAGCTTACCTTATCATCATATGCAGATGACATCACTCTAACATCCACCCACAACAACATCGACACCGCTACAAATAACCTGCAAACATACATAAACAGTATACAAGACTGGCTCACATACAATAGACTCAAAGTAGTGCCCACAAAATCAACCATCACCTTTCTTACAAGCAACACAAAAGAACACCAGGTAATTCCACAGCTTACACTAAACAACATCAACATTCCACACACTCACAGGACCAAAATACTTGGGGTCACATACAACACATCATTATCTTTTGCAAACCACATTCAGGACATTAAAAACAAATGTACGTCAAGACACGCTTAGGGTACTAACAGGCACAAACTTTGGACACCAGCAGGAAACAACATCACTCATACACAAACAATATATTCGCTCAGTTATGGACTATGCTAGCCCATGCTGGGCACCCATTATCTCAAACACACACATAAACACCTTACAGACAATACAAAACAACTCACTTCGTATCATTACAGGATGCACTCAAACAACACCAATAGAACACCTGCACACAGAAACAAAAATACTGAAAGTTAGGGAACATTTAGACATGAGGGGAACACAATTCAGGGCAGCAGCGAGAACTAACCCTCAACATCCTTGCCACTACATGTACAATCATGCACCAACACCTCGCACCATTAAGGTAACACCAGAGAGACTTTATAACCAAATACTCCATTCCATACCACGCCCCACAGACATCACACACTACAGAAAACACACACACACCTAACCCACAAAGCACTGACACGACTCGGTCAGAATGTGGTCCTAGGTGCGAAGCCGCCACCCATTAACAGGTCAGAGATCAGCCTGAGCAGATTGGATCGAGTTAACTTAGCACGATTCCGATGTGGACATCACCCCAACTTACGGACATATAAACACAGACTAGACAACTCCATAGACGACACCTGCCACCTGTGCCAGGACACACCACAAACAATTGAACACATTATGACAGACTGTACCGCTCTAGCACAACAACGAACACAACACAACATCACTAGTGCGCTGAACCTCTGGTCCACTCCGGAGAGGGCGATTGGTTACCTGCGTGCCGCCGGCTTGCTCGATCAGGGTGGGTTAATTGAATGCCCGGTTAGGTCAACTGAATACCCGGGTAGGTTAATTGAATACCCGGTTAGGTTAATTGTACGCCCTTGACGATTGGTTAGGTTAAGTCGTGATATTTTCGTTAGCTTATAGCGTTCAACATCCATCCCGGCAACGCCGCGCCGGGTGGCTCCGCTAGCATAGAAATATATCGAAACCTACGGTAAAATTAGTGAATGCCCGATTAGGTTAATTGAATGCCCGGTTTGGTCAACTGTACGCCCTTGACGATTGGTTAGGTTAAGTCGTGATATTTTCGTTAAAACTAACGAAAATATCACGACTTAACCTAACCAATCGTCAAGGGCGTACAATTAACCTAACCGGGCATTCAATTAATCGGTACTTTCCTGTTATCCAGGACCCCAGACTTTTTGCCAGTTGCCAGACTTCAATTTTGACAGAATATTTTCGTTAAAACGGACCTTTTCCAGTTTGTGTACCGTTTTTCATATAATTTATTTTTGCTTTATAAGGCTAACTAACGAAAATATCATGACCTAACCTAACCAATCGTCAAGGGCGTACAGTTAACCTAACGATTGGTTAGGTTAGGTCGTGATATTTTCGTTAGTTAGCCTTATAAGCCTAACTAAAGAGATTGGTATTATCACTCATTTTTGATCTGAAAAGAAACAAAAATAAATTATATGAAAAACGGTACACAAACTGGAAAAGGTCCGTTAAAACTAACGAAAATATCACGACTTAAACCTAACCTTACCAACTAATTAGGTTAATTGAATGCCCGATTAGGTAAACTCTGCACCCTTGATAATTGGTTAGGTTAAGTCGTGATATTTTTGTTAGTTTTAACGAAAATATTCTGTCAAAATTGAAGTCTGGCAACTGGCAAAAAGTCTGGGGTCCAGGATAACAGGAAAGTACCAATTAATCTAATTGGGTATTCAGTTGACCTAACCAGGCATTCATTTAACCTAATCGGGCATTCAGTTGACCTAACCGGGCATTCAATTAACTTAACCGGGCATTCAGTTAATCTAATCGGGCATTCAGTTGACCTAACCGGGTATTAACCCTCTAACGCCGACTGGGTCGAATATGTACCGTTTTAAATACACGCATTTAGACTTAACCCTACAAAAACCTTCGGCGTTAACGGGTTAAATTAACTTAACCGGGCATGTATATGTATATATATATATATATATATATATATATATATATATACAGTATATAGCGTTCCACGTCCACCCGGGCAACGCCAGGTCGCTCCGCTAGTACCCCAGTATCTACTTTAGCTTATAATTTAGCTCCACCGGATGAATGAACCTATTCTAACATAAAAATATGCATGTATGGTGCGGGTTTCTATAATAAATAATAAATAACATATAATGTATAATATATAAAGGAAGCGAAACAAAACTTTGTATGTTAAACAGTACCTTCCCTCAAAGTCTTTTATCGGAGAGTTTAAATTTCCAAGTATATAATTTAATGATGTTAAAATCGGAAACCAAAAGTTTATCAGATGTTGATTCCGTGTGGAATCCATTTCATCAACATGAATCGACTTTCACCAACTTTTTTTAATTAATCTTAACGTTTAAAGATAACAAAAACTTTCCTGAAGTAGAATATGCGCAAATTTTGACGAATACCAACTAAGGGCGAATAAGAATCAACGAACGGTCTTAGTAATAATTATACTGCGCAGAGTAAATGCCGTAGTATTAGTGGTCTGTGAAACTCTGAAGATTTTCGTTTATATACTCTTCTAAAAGAATTCATATTATTAAAATGTAATATTTTGACCTTCTACTTACGTATATAATGTGTTTTTATATATGCACAAATGAAAATTTTAAATATTTTAGATTACTTTTCATCATTTTAATACAATATAAGATAAGTTAATTTAAAAATCTGGCGAAGATCTCTCATGAAATTTCTAATTCACTTCCATAAAAAACTCGGTTTTCATGAATTTTAAAATACTTTTTCTTTGTAAGTCATTTCAAAAACTTTAAAAGTAAATATTTTATTCCCTTTTCAGTAGAATTTAATAATAAAAATTAATTTTGTGAGTCAAGAATAAGGTATTGTTGAATTTTTAAAATTTAAATTTTGTTTCATATTTCCAAATTTCATTACAGCTCTCTCTCTCTCTCTCTCTCTCTCTCTCTCTCTCTCTCTCTCTCTCTCTCTTCATTTCACATAACTCCGCAGGGGGTATAATTCTCCGCAGGGGGTATAATTCTCCGCAGGGGGTATAAAGGTTATGCACGTTCGTTCTGGGTGTTGTAAACTTTATACTTGGGGTGTGACAGCCCTCCGGTCCCGAGTCGTGGGATTCTAGAGAAATTGGCTGCCAATTCCTTTAGGTTCTCTCTCTTTCGGGAGGGCGGGTGAAGTCTGTTGTACAAACCTGTCCCCGTGGGTTACTAGGACCCCTTCCCATCCCTACTCTGTCCTTTCAGCTTAGGTTAAGGATGCTCTCCTCTGACTAAATACTAAATTTTTTTTTTTTTTTTCCCCCTACCCTTACTATTAGGACCCTACTGCTACCTCATGCCTGGGAAGAGAGGCTTTGGAACCTCTATAAACACCACCATTTCACTTCAGTTGTAGGTAAATAATTAGAGGGGATAATAGCGGGTAGGATTGTTGACCATTTGGATTCCTACAAGCTGCTTTGGGACTCCAACATGGGTTTAGACGGCATAGGTCATGTCTCACTAACTTGCTCGAGTTTTTCCACGTCATGTTGAGTGAGTATGAAAAGAGTAGGGCAATTGATGAGAAAGCCTTTGATAAGGTACCTCACCACCGGCTAATGGCCAAAGTGCGCGCGCTGGGTATCGTGGGGAAGTAGGTAGGTTGATTGAAAACCGGCTGAAGAATGCCACAAAGTTAATCCCTTCCGTTAGGCATATGAGCTACAATCGACACTTACGTGACGCGAGTTCAAAGATGTCGATTTTAGAAGCATGTTTGTTTAAATGATAACTCAACTCGTAACAATGGTTGGAAGTTGGATTTGAAACGGTTTAGGACTAGTGTGTGTGGGAATTACTTTACCTATAAGATCTGTGACACGTGGAACAGGTTACCTTCAGAAGTTGTGAACAGTTCCTCTGTGGATCATTTCAAGAAAAGGTTAGACCAAATCCTGCACACTATTTAAGTGTAGAAAATTTTCCCCTTGTTTTCATTGGTACCTCCTCGGTATGGGCCGCAAGGCCTTTTGAGGTACTTCTTTTCCTTGTAACTCCTTGTAACTCTCTCTCTCTCTTTAAGAAAGGGGATCACGAAAGTCCAGGGAACTATCGTCCCATTAGTCTCACTTCAGTTGTAGGTAAATTATTAGAAGGGATAATAGCTGATAGGATCGTTGACCATTTGGATTCCTACAAGCTGCTTGGGGACTCCCAACATGGGTTTAGACGGCATAGGTCGTGTCTCACCAACTTGCTCGAGTTTTTCCACGTCATGTTGAGTGAGTACGATAAGAGTAGGGCGATTGATATACTTTATCTCGACTTTCAGAAAGCCTTTGATAAGGTACCTCACCGCCGGCTAATGGCGAAAGTGCGCGCGCTGGGTATCGGTGGGGAAATAGGTAGGTGGATTGAAAACTGGCTGAGGAATAGGCGGCAGAGGGTGGTAATTAAAGGGGCTAGTTCGGGTTGGGCCTCGGTCACTAGTGGGGTTCCTCAAGGTTCCGTTTTGGGGCCACTGTTGTTTATCATTTACATAAATGATATCAACGGTGGCATCGTCAGTCGGATCGCCAAATTCGCTGATGACACCAAGCTTGTGGCCAATGTTGGGACGCCCGAAGCGATCGAGGAACTGCGTGCGGACCTAGGTAGGATAGGAGAGTGGTCCGAAAAATGGCAAATGCCGTTTAACTTGGGTAAATGCAAAGTGATGCACATTGGCTACGCAATCCCAAGTCGGACTACTCGATGTTGGGTAGTAATATCGAGGTGACTGATTTAGAAAAGGACTTGGGTGTGCTAATTAGCAGCGACCTTAAGTTTACGAAACAGTGTGTAGAGGTGGAAAAGAAAGCCCAGAAACTATTGGGTTATATCAGGAGGCAATTTCAGTTTCGGAACAAGGAGATTGTGCTCTCACTGTACAATTCCCTTGTTAGGCCGCACCTGGAGTATGCTGTGCAGTTCTGGTCGCCCACCCTCAGGAAAGATATTGAGAGGCTGGAGCGAGTGCAGGCGAGGGCCACAAAGTTAATCCCTTCCGTTAGGCATATGGGCTACAATCGACGGTTACGCGCCCTGAACTTGTTTTCGCTTGAAACTCGGAGGCTGCGCGGTCAACTGATCGAGGTTTTCAAGCTCTTACGCGGGTTGAACGATGTCGATTTTAGAAGTATGTTTAGTTTAAATGATAACCCAACTCGCAACAATGGTTGGAAGTTGGATTTGAAACGGTTTAGGACTAGTGTGTGTGGGAATTACTTTACGTATAAGATCTGTGACACATGGAACAGGTTACCTTCGGAAGTTGTGAACAGTTCCCCTGTGGATCAGTTCAAGAAAAGTTTAGACCAAATCTTGCGCACTATTTGAGTGTGTACAAAATTTTCCCTGGTACCCGTTGCCATTGGTACCTCCTCGGTATGGGCCGCAAGGCCTTTTGAGGTACTTTTTTTCCTTGTAACTCTCTCTCTCTCCTCTCTCTCTCTCTCTCCCTCTCTCTCTCTCTTTCTCTCTCCCCCAGCAGTTAGTCCCCATCCCCCAGTTAGTCCCCCTCCCCCAGCAGTTAGTCCCCCTCCAACAGCAGGTAGTCCCCCTCCAACAGCAGGTACTCCCCCTCCCCCAGTAGTTAGTTCCCCTCCAACAGCAGGTAGTGACTCTCCTTCCACGTTGGAGGGGGCTCAGGCTCCTGCGGAGATTGTCCCCTCGTTAGTGAGGGGCTCTTCAACTCCCGACAGCCCTGGCTGTTCGGGAAACGGGTCGTGCTAGGGGGCGGTCAGAATAGGGGAGGCTCCCTCCGTGCAATGCTTTTTAATGCTAGGTCGATCAGGAACAAGTTTTGCGAGCTACGGGCGCTCTTAGCATCAGAATACCAGGATATCGTTGCTATCACCGAGTCCTGGATTCATACTGATCGTAGGGACTACGTTGGGGAGTTCGAAATTCCCGGGTATAGAATGTTTCGCAAAGACCGTACCCGTGGGGAGGGGGTGGGGTACTAATATACGTCAGAGACACGTTGAGTCCGGTTGACTGCCAGTTCCGGTCGGAACGGGAGCTGCTTGGCGTCGATCTGAACGTGGGAGGGACGAACTATAGGTTAATCTTGGTGTACAGACCTCCGCATCTCCTCCTCGAGGAGGATACAGCCCTGTACACCGAACTCAGTAGCCTGCTAGGGGATAGCGTGTGTGTAGTTTTAGGAGACTTCAACTGTCGCGGCATAAATTGGGAAAACAGGACTGCCGATGCTGAAGGGAGGAGGCTAGTTGACTTTGCTGATGAGAACTTCCTCACTCAGTGGGTCAACGAGCCTACACGAGGCGAAAGCGTTCTAGCCTTAGTATTCACGACCGAAGACAACCTCGTCACTGGCCTCACCGTTGAAGAATCATTGGGCGGGAGTGATCACGGTCTTATTAGGTTCCGTGTGTGCGTCCCTCGGGTGAAGCGTAGTAACTCGAGAGGCAGTAAGCTCGATCTCCGGCGGGCGAACTTTGTTAGCCTCAGGGATAGCGTAGGAGAGATGGGGTTAGAGGTTGGCGGCGATGTTGAGGGAGTGTGGAGTGCATTCCGGGACGAGTTTATGGTGGTGCAGTCTGCTGCCATACCCTCAAAACCGGTCACCCCTGCTTCAACGCAGCCTAAGTGGTTCAATCGTGACATCGCTTCGGCTATCCGAATTAGGAAAGTAGCGTATAGGTGGGCGAAGGCCAATCGTTCCCACGAGAACACTGAAGCGTATGTCCGCCTGTGTAGGGAAGTGAAGGCGAAGGTTAGGCTAGCGAAACGTAACGAAGAACTACGGGTGGCAAGCCTCTGCAAGGGGAACCCTAAGGAGTTCTTCAGTTGTGTTAATAGTAGAAAGCGGACCTCCGACGCGGACATCGCTAATGTGCTTAATGAGTACTTTGCGGGAGTGTTCACCAGGGAGGATACCCGCGTCATCCCCGAGCCAGGCGTGAGGCACGAAGGTGCTGGCCTGGATAGTGTTAGATGTACCGCGACAGTCGTTGCCGATAGAATAGACAAACTGAGCGCGTTTAAGGCTCCTGGCCAGACCAGTTTCTCCCCAGAGTGTTGCGAGAAGTGCGCGACCAGGTGGCTCCCCACCTTGCTACAGTCTTCAACAAATCGTTGGAGATGGGCCAGGTGCCTGGTGACTGGAGGGAAGCCAACGTGACCCCTATCTTTAAGAAAGGGGATCACGAAAGTCCAGGGAACTATCGTCCCATTAGTCTCACTTCAGTTGTAGGTAAATTATTAGAAGGGATAATAGCTGATAGGATCGTTGACCATTTGGATTCCTACAAGCTGCTTGGGGACTCCCAACATGGGTTTAGACGGCATAGGTCGTGTCTCACCAACTTGCTCGAGTTTTTCCACGTCATGTTGAGTGAGTACGATAAGAGTAGGGCGATTGATATACTTAATCTCGACTTTCAGAAAGCCTTTGATAAGGTACCTCACCGCCGGTAATGGCGAAAGTGCGCGCGCTGGGTATCGGTGGGGAAATAGGTAGGTGGATTGAAAACTGGCTGATGAATAGGCGGCAGAGGGTGGTAATTAAAGGGGCTAGTTCGGGTTGGGCCCCGGTCACTAGTGGAGTTCCTCAGGGTTCCATTTTGGGGCCACTGTTGTTTATCATTTACATAAATGATATCGACGGTGGCATCGTCAGTCGGATCGCCAAATTCGCTGATGACACCAAGCTTGGGGCCAATGTTGGGACGCCCGAAGCGATCGAGGAACTGCGTGCGGACCTAGGTAGGATAGGAGAGTGGTCCGAAAAATGGCAAATGCCGTTTAACTTGGGTAAATACAAAGTGATGCACATTGGCTACGCCAATCCCAAGTCGGACTACTCGATGTTGGGCAGTAATATCGAGGTGACTGATTTAGAAAAGGACTTGGGTGTGCTAATTAGCAGCGATCTTAAGTTTACGAAACAGTGTGTAGAGGTGGAAAAGAAAGCCCAGAAACTATTGGGTTATATCAGGAGGCAATTTCAGTTTCGGAACAAGGAGATTGTGCTCTCACTGTACAATTCCCTTGTTCGGCCGTACTTGGAGTATGCTGTGCAGTTCTGGTCGCCCACCCTCAGGAAAGATATTGAGAGGCTGGAGCGAGTGCAGGCGAGGGCCACAAAGTTAATCCCTTCCGTTAGGCATATGGGCTACAATCGACGGTTACGCGCCCTGAACTTGTTTTCGCTTGAAACTCGGAGGCTGCGCGGTCAACTGATCGAGGTTTTCAAGCTCTTACGCGGGTTCAACGATGTCGATTTTAGAAGTATGTTTAGTTTAAATGATAACCCAACTCGCAACAATGGTTGGAAGTTGGATTTGAAACGGTTTAGGACTAGTGTGTGTGGGAATTACTTTACGTATAAGATCTGTGACACATGGAACAGGTTACCTTCGGAAGTTGTGAACAGTTCCTCTGTGGATCAGTTCAAGAAAAGGGTAGACAAATCTTGCACACTATTTGAGTGTGTAAAGACATTTAGGACCTCAGTCTGCGGAAATTTCTTTTCCTATAAAATAGTTAATATCTGGAACCAACTTCCCTCAGAGGTTGTTTCCAGTCAAAGTGTAAATGTGTTTAAAAATAGGCTAGACAAAGTACTGAATACTCTCATAGTTTAAGACTAAAACATAAGAAAACTCTGCAGGAGATCGCTTGCACGGTGTCTCTGTGAGCAAGCTAAATATAGAGCTATTTATATATTCTCCACTTTCCTGTAAAATTTCCTTGGCTACTTTTCCAGGGTCAAGGTATTTTCTTCAACCTTTTTCCGTACCTGCCTCTGGCAGGGAGGGAGCGGAGGGTGGGGAGAGAGCCTTCTACTTTTCTATCCAGTTTTCTACTACTGCTAGGATAGTTGAAAGAAAAATAAACTTTTACAAAATTTTCCCTGGCACCCGTTGCCATTGGTACCTCCTCGGTATGGGCCGCAAGGCCTTTTGAGGTACTTCTTTTCCTTGTAACTCCTTGTAACTCTCTCTCTCTCTCTCTCTCTCTCTCAACCACACTAATTCAGAAAACTATATAACCCTACGTAGGAGGGTTAAGTCCTTAATTAGAACAGCCAAACGTGATGAAGAAGCTAGAGTTGCCTCACTCTGTAAAGTTAACCCTAAAGAATTTTTTGCCCATGTTAATAGCAGAAAGCCAATTAAAAATTCTGTAGGCCCCTTAAAAGATAGAAATGGCGTACTGAAATTCGGTGATAAAGATATAGCTAATACGTTAAACGAGTTCTTCGTTACAGTCTTCACGGAGGAAGACACAATAGAAGTGCCAAGTCCTCGGATTACATATGACGGTGACCATCCGTAGAGACCATAAGTTTTACGAGAAATGAGGTACAGCAATTAATTGATAAGATGAACAAATACAAATCACCTGGCCCGACTTATTTCTTCCAAGGGTATTAAAAGAGGTTAGCCACAATGTTGTTGACGACTTAGTAACCATATTCAAACAATCAATCGAGTTAGGGAAAGTTCCAACCGACTGGAAGTTAGCAAATGTAACACCAATCTTTAAAAAGGGTGATAGGGAAAATCCTTGTAATTATCGCCCGATCAGTTTAACATCAGTTGTCGGCAAACTGTTGGAATCCATCATTACAAAACGTATTGTGTATCACCTTGAATCTAACAATCTAATTTTTTATTCTCAACATGGATTTAGGCGACATAGATCCTGTCTGACAAACCTGTTAGAGTTTTTCCATAATATGCATACACTGTACGATGCAAGTAGGGCAATAGATATAGTGTATCTCGACTTTCAAAAAGCCTTTGACAAAGTCCCTCACGCTAGATTGATAGCTAAAGTCAAAGGACTAGGAATCACCGGGCTCGTTTCCAACTGGATTGAGGATTGGTTAAAAGATAGAAAGCAGAGAGTGGTAATAAATGGAGTGGCTTCGGAGTGGGCGCCCGTCACAGTGGTGTCCCACAGGGTTCCGTTCTGGGTCCTTTACTTTTTATCATCTATATTAACGATATAACGTCGGGCTTCTAAGTGCAATCTCCAAATTTGCAGACGATACGAAATTAGGAAGTAGTGTAGGTACTGAGGAGGGCGTAAGAACTTCAGAACGATCTTGACAGGTTGGGCGAATGGTCTGCTACTTGGCAGATGCCATTCAACTTGGACAAATGTAAGGTAATGCACATAGGTTATAAAAACCCGAAGACCGATTACTCTCTCTTGGGAAGGAACTTGACTGAGACCGATCTAGAGAAAGACTTAGGAGTCTATATCAGCAACGATCTGAAACCGTCGAAGCACTGTGCAGAAGTCGAAAAGAGGGCCTTAAAATTATTAGGTTATATTAAAAGACAGTTCCAGTTTCGGAACAAGGAGACTGTAATGTGTCTTTATAATTCTCTAGTCAGACCTCAACTGGAATACTGTGCGCAGTTTTGGTTCCATCCCTCAGGAAGGACATAGAAAGGTTAGAAAGAGTACAAGCAAGGGCTACAAAATTGATCCCTTCAATGAGAATGCAAAGCTACCAACGGAGATTGGAGCGCCTAAATCTGTTTAGCTTAGAGACGAGGAGGTGCGGGGTCAGCTTATTCAAGTCTTCAAGATGCTCAAAGGAATAGACAGGGTAGATTACAGAAACTTATTCTCACTTAATGCCAATCCGACAAGAAATAATGGGTTTAAACTGGAACTAAAGACATTTAGGACCTCTGTCTGCGGAAATTTCTTTTCCTATAAAATAGTTAATATCTGGAACCAACTTCCCTCAGAGGTTGTTTCCAGTCAAAGTGTAAATGTGTTTAAAAATAGGCTAGACAAAGTACTGAATACTCTCATAGTTTAAGATTAAAACCTCAGAAAACTCTGCAGGAGTTCGCTTGCACGGTGTCTCTGTGAGAAAGCTAAATATAGAGCTATTTATATATTCTCCACTTTCCTGTAAAATTTCCTTGGCTACTTTTCCAGGGTCAAGGTATTTTCTTCAACCTTTTTCCGTACCTGCCTCTGGCAGGGAGGGAGCGGAGGATGGGGAGAGCCTTCTACTTTTCTATCCAGTTTCTACTACTAAGGATAGTTGAAAAAAAATAAACTTTTAATAACAGGAACCTCCCAGAGTGGACCGAAAGGTCTTTGAGGCTTCCTCTTGTCCTTGTAACTCCTTGTAACTCCTTGTAACTCTCTCTCTCTCTCTCTCTCTCTCTTAACCTCATATTCACGAACGAAGATGACGTAGTCTCTAACCTGACTATTAGTGAAAATTTGGGTAACAACGATCATAATTTGATTTGGTTTGACCTCAGGGTTCCAATTAATACATGCGAAAAGACTTATGAAAGACTGAGCAAATTTTGAAAGCTTCCGAAATAGTTTAGACACACTTGAATTTCTAATAAATGAGGATGTCAATGTCACCTGGAGCTCGTATAGGGATCAGTTTAGAATACTACAGAACACTTTTATACCCACTAAAATAGTTTCCTTGTCAACAAAGTCCCCGAAATGGTTTAACAACGAAATTAGCAATGCTATTACGGAAAAAAATAGAGCCTACAGACTACTGAAGTCACATTTCAACCAGACTAATTCAGAAAACTATATAAACCTACGTCGGGGGGTTAAGTCCTTAACTAGATCAGTCAAAAGAAGCTACAGTTGCCTCACTCTGTAAAGTTAACCCTAAAGAATTTTTTGCCCATGTTAATAGCAGAAAGCCAATTAAAAATTCTGTAAGTCTCCTAAAAGATAGAAATGGCGTACTGAAATTCAATGATGAAGATATAGCTAATACGTTAAACGAGTTCTTCGTTACAGTCTTCACGGAGAAAGACTCAATTGAACGACCAACTCCTCGGATTACGTATGACGGTGACCATCCCATAGAGACCATAAGCTTTAGGAGAGATGAGGTTCAGCAACTAATTGAAATGAATAAATACCAAATCACCTGGTCCATGAAAATTTAAAGAGAAAATCTTAGAATTCAGAATTGCTAACAGTTTCTAATCAATAAACACTCAACCACTGATAAAAATTTTAAATTCTTCAAGCTTAATTTGGACACACAAAGTATTAATTAATTTTGTAAATAAATATACGAAGACGTTTGCATTTTAATTTTTTCTTATCTTCCTCAAGTTCTTTGATGTTTTACATTGTATGAAGTTGAGCTAATTTTTTTATTTGGTAAAATTTTCCAAACGGACGGTAAACTTTTTATAACTATCTTATGCATAGGACAAAAAAGTACGAACAAATATGACTGAAATATTTATTTCTACAAATACTTATGAGCATCATTATATATATATATATATATATATATATATATATATATAATATATGTATGTATGTATATGTGTGTGTGTGTGTGTGTGTGTGTGTGTATATATATAGGGTGGCCCAAAAAAAACGAGACCAATTTTTTATCACGAATATTTCGGTGGCCGTTGTAGCTAGAGACTTGAAATAAAAATCAAAATAAAATTTAATCAATTCCCTTTCAAATATGTCTTTAACATGATAGAGTCTAGCTGGCCCCTAAATGGCTAAAATCGCCTTTGAAAAAAATTTACTTTCAAAAAATGTTGCGGAAAATAACTCAATGATTTATTTAAATTTTAATATGAGATTTTCAATAGATAAACAAACCCTATCCCGTTCAGTTTTTGATAAAAGACTCGATGTGGCCTCCGTCACGATCAACGACAGCTTACAATCTTGCTCTCCATTTAGAAATAGCCTTTGCAATCGACTCCTGTGTAAGACTTTCCCAAGCAGCAAGAATTCGTTCTCGAAGATGAAGCGCGTTTCTAATTTTCTGACCACGGTAGACTTTTTCTTCTAATGCTGACCACACGAAGTAATCAATGGGATTTAGATCAGGACTGCTGGGCGGCCAGTTCTCCGGTTCGATAAAGCTGGGGAAATGAGCCCTGAGGTATGTGACTGTTTCTTGGGCAGTGTGGGAAGGGGCTCCATCTTGCATAAAGACAAAGTCATTTGTGTTCTCCCTGATTTCGGATAGCATTGGAGACAAAATAGCATCACGATAGTATTTTGCGTTAATTTTCACACCACGCGTGATAAAAATTATTGATGTTTTTTCTTAGATGATGCAGAAAGAGAGACCATTACAGACTCAGAAAAATGAGTTTTCTCACGCAAGAGTCGAGATGGTTCAATGTCCTTTTTTCTTGGACTTCGCGAACGAACACGATCATTTTGTGTGTTTCTAGGCGTTTCAACCGTGAATTTTTTCTCATCCGAGAACCAGATTTTTTCCACTGCTGCATTCGATCGAATTCTCCGCAACAGTTTTTTGCATCTGTCCATTCGTTTTCTTCTCACTAAGTTGGATAGAGCTGTAACAGTCACTCTCTTAAATGTTTTTAAATGAAGATCTTTTTTGATTATCCGTTGGACTGAAGAGCGCGAAATACCAGTCATCTTCGTAATTTCGCGCTCACTTTTACTCGTTCCTGGCTGGTCACCCTGACTTAAAACAAGTTCACTTACAATTTCAATGTTTTCTGCAGTTCTAGTAGACTTTGGCCGGCCACTCCCAGCACGACGTTGGATACTGCCAGTTTCACGGAGTTTTTTCAAATGCTGCAACAGTGTTTTTTTCCAGTTGCGATCTGGGTACTCTTTTAGAATTTGTGTCAAGGACATTCGCTTTTCTTCTCGTAAAGATTTGATGATGTACTTGTCGCTTTCTGTCAAACCTATTGTTCTAAATCTGAAAAAGAAAAACGTTGATTAATGTAAAATGATTGAGTACGCAACATTTTTTGAAAGTAAATTTTTTTCAAAGGTGATTTTAGCCATTTAGGGGCCAGCTAGACTCTATCATGTTAAAGACATATTTGAAGGGGAATTGATTAAATTTTATTTTTATTTTTATTTCAGGTCTCTAGCTACAACGGCCACCGAAATATTCGTGATAAAAAAGTGGTCTCGTTTTTTTTGGGCCACCCTACCCAACGCTGTATTAAATCAAAGAAAGAGGTTTACTGACAAATTTAATGCAGGAATAAAATAGTACATGTGAAGCTATAAAAAAAAATTATTTTAAGAACTATAATCAAACTGAATTTTTAACAATGGAGCAAAATATCGCCAAATATCAGGTCCCCAAAAAAGTGTTTTCGTTTTTTAAATAATCACTTTAAACAAGTTTTTAACATGTGATGAAGAATGGGTTATGTACATTAATACTAAAGGATCATACCAATGGCTGCCGCCCAACGTGAATCCACCACACACGCCGAAGCTCAACCTGCACCAAAGGAAGATTTTGCTTTGCGTATGGTGGACATCAACTGGTGTCACCCATTATGAGCTTCTAAACCCAGGCCAAACGATTACTGCGGACGTATACTCGGCACAACTTCAACGGATTCAGGACAGTTTGCTCGAAAAGCAACCATCATTGGTCAGTCGCAAAGGTGTTGTGTTCCTGCAGGACAATGTGCGCCCACCTACTGCATAAACGACGATGGAAAAGCTCATTACCCTTGGTTGGAAGATTTTGTCACATCCACCCTATTCACCTGACCTTTACTCTTCTGACTATCACCTTTTCCTCTCGCTGGATAACCACATGCGGAATAGGCAATTAAAAACACAAGTGGGCCTTGAAAAGGAATTGAAGTCTTTCTTCGCTTCTAAAGAACAAGAGTTCTTCCGACGCGGCATTTACAGTATTGTTTCTCGTTGGGAAAAGGTTGCAGATTGTAGGTTGTAGAATAAAAAATACGTCTCATTTAAAGTTGAATTAAAGAAACGAAAATAACTTTTTTGGAGACCTGATATATATATATATATTTTTTAGTGTTGGACCGGATATCCGCATCCGCATCATTTTAACATCCGCATCCGCACTTCTGACTGCGGATGTTATGCGGATATTACCTCTAATAAATTATGCAATTTACAATTAAATTAGCTTATAAAGTAGCTTATAAGGCCCAGTCATGCACATTTCATGTAAAGTATTAATTATTAATGAACAAAGAAATATATAAACCTCAAAACATAAATACGTGGTAACACAGAAAATTGAATGAAACTTGTTTCATTGAATTTTCTGTGGCTGAAACTCTTGAGAAAGTGATTATTTTTATCATAATGAAAACATTAATATTAATTTTAATTCTTATGCATTGCCTGCCATAATAGTAACATCACGAAATTTGAAAAATTATGTCATATATTCATAATTCTATATTATATTGATAGATTAACTAAATATCCGCATACGCGGATATTGAAATTAAAGATCCGCATCCGCATATGTTGAAAAACTGACATCCGGTCCACCACTAAATATATATATACATATACAGTATGTCCCGTAGTGTAAAACTCTATGGTTCAAAACGAGTTCGTCTTGGATGAATTGCGTTCTAATATTGAACCCAAAATTCCTTAGTTCTGACATCACAGAGTGTGCAATCTTTCATACGCGAAGTAACCCCATGTAATCCGCAGTAACCCCATGTAATCCGAAGTAACCCCATGTAATCCGGTGTAACCCCCTGTAATCTCAAATTAAATCATTAAATGCGATATGTATATGAAAATATGCTCATCGCATGAATTCTTCGATCGCCCCCCCCCCACCTCCGTTGTTGTCAGCATCACGCTATGCAAGGCGAGCGTCTCTAAACACATCATTCTTTTCATTTTTTATTAATAAATTTTACTAAAATCTTTTACCATTCCCATAGATACAGCATAATTGTGTCAACCTATATACCGCCCATCTTCTCTTAGCCTAACCCACTTCCACACCAAATTTCAGCTGTCTCTGATCACTATTTATCTTCTTTCGAAAAATCACGTAAATTGATTGTTTCGAATATAAGATTCATTTGCGCTCTATAACTTCCAGTAGTATGGGCGCAAAAGGTTAGAGTGCAGAGATGTTGCAGAGATAATGATCATTGTTGTAAAGGGGGTATGTTGCAAGGGGGAGGGGGTTCAAAAAAGAAAAATAATTTGCAACTACTCAATGTTGCAAAGGGGGAAGGGGTTATGCAACAACTCAATGCTGCAAAGGGGGGTGGGGGTATGCTGCAGGTGCAACAAGGGGTCATGAAACTTGGAGGCGGCGTTATCCCCCGAGAGAGAGACAGGAGAAGGAAAGAGAGTTGTTCACCTGGCAGGAGCCAAGTGCATAATAACACTTCAGCCGACCCGCAGTCCTCTTATAGGCCCCTAATCCGCCAGTTGGCTTAATCCGCCAGAGCGAACGGGCGCCACAGCCAGTTGGCTTAGAAGGCGTAAATGGCTTGTACAGGTTGAGTTGTCAGATACCATTTTTTTTATTTTAATTGTTCAGGTATACATTATTAGGCTGAGGATTGTACCATTTTTTAAATTAATTCTTAACAGGTGGCTTAGAAATCCGTCAGTAGGTTTAGTAGGCGTAACCAGCCATTTGGTATAATTGTTTACAACTAAAAGAATTAAATAAAACAACATTACATCATTCTGTTTATTAAATATTGTAAATATATAGAAAATAAATATATATTTGAATGATTAATTAAAAATAATAATAGTATAAGAAATATGAACGAGGAGTATGCATATAATCAAAAATATAACTGTCCACATAACAGTACAGGAGAAATATATATATACACAATTATATTGTGGAAATATATAGAAAATAAATATACATTGGAATGATCAAAAAACAAAATTAAAAAATAAGAAATAATATAACCATCAATATAGCAGAAATATATACACACAAAATTATGTTTAAATACATACACTTTATCTTCTATCGTACAAAATAAAAAATAAGAAATCGTATAGCCATCAATATAGCAGAAATATACACAAACACACAATTATGTTAAATATATAAATACATTTCACTTTGTTTTCAAAATGCTAAACTCGCACTTAATCGAATCTACAATTACATCGTTATTGCTCTGCATTAGGCAGTATACGCGGCTTAATAATATTTCACCGCTTAAAGTATAGGGAAACCTGTACTCGATATGAAGGGCCTTCATATCGTTCAGTACTATTTTTGTTCCTACTTTACAACCGGTTGGTAAGTTATCTTTAAACACGGCTAGAATACAATCAAAAGCAGCACAAAGAGTTCATCGTTAGCCACATTATTAAATACAAGTTTATAAACACGCCTTTCCAATCGAGGGTTTATTTCTACCGACGCGAGCTTTTCAATCGTAAACTCATCTTCACTCAACATAGCGGCAATTGAAATAATCTTCTAAGTCGTTACGACAGCTGCTCGTTATATAAAGAAATAGTTCTTCAGGGTGAACGGTGTAGGTGAGCTCAGCCCTGTACCGATCAATTGCTTTGTACCAAAGTTCATGATATTTCAAAGAGTCTAAACTTTTTTAAATAAACGTCCAGCTCTAAACCATTCTCACCTTGTTCAGCCCTACACTCGGTAAACCCATCGAGCAGAGCGATGTATGCGTATTCAAGTACCGTATCAAAATAAAGCATATCCATAACACGCGCGTCTAATATAGATTTCAGCTTGCGGAATCCGACGATTTCAAACATTCTGTCGAGGATGAAACGGTTCCGCGTAGAGACAAGAGCGTTATTATCAGAAGCATTCTTCCACATCAACCGCATATCAATGCATGGCCGATCGTTATTTATACACAACGTACATACAACAGCGTATGAGTGGGTGTCACTAATCTGCTCTCTTCTTGTACCTACACCTGTAGGAATGTTATAACGATCTTCACTCCACTTCTCAACTATCGCGAAGATTCTATTCATCTCCTCAACACTTAAATAGACAACATTCCGTTTGTTTGTTTGTCTACAATCCGTTTCCAGTACATAGTTAACGACACCGGATTTACGCCTGAACACGCGCAACGACTTCGTCACGGACACATCGTACACGGCGTTGAGAATGCTGCTCAAAGGAAGTTCCATCGTATTCGAGGAGCGCACGTCCACTCGGTTCAAGCTCTGAGAAAACTATGAGGCACATGCAGTGCGACGGTTCGACGGGAGGAGTGAGTCACACCATAATCTAATGAAACGTGTACGGCGCTGATCCAACATGAATCGTTGTATCCCATTATATTGAGCAGGTGTTTTTTTTCCGATACAAGAATTAATTTCAGCTTTAATGTTTTATCACTCCCACTCCCCCGAATACGCACCAGGCATTTTCCTTCAGGGTAATTTTCACGAACAAAACATTTTATAACGGGTTTAATGTTTTATCACACCACTTCCACAAACTAAACGTCTTCACATTCCGGCGCACTATTTGAGAGGAACATATGCCCATATTTTTCCTTTTTGTTTAACAAACGATACTCGTCTCTAAAGTCTGTTAAAAACTCACACAAGGCATTAGCCACAACCGCACTGCAAACCTCGTTATGATATACATTAATACAGTGATAAAAATACTTAAGATTCTCCATGATGACGAGATTTACATTTTCAGTCGCAGGGTACGAGTACTCGGTATGGTGTAACATGACATAATATCGCTTGTCACACCACCCATCAATAAGACTCACTATCCATATCCGCTGCTTCTCTTCTGCACGTGTTGTTTCTTTTACTTCACGGTATATGTGAGCCTTTATAAAGCTTAGGTCTATAACATACTTCAATACATCGTCTGTGCTACGAAAGCCTACAACGCTCTCACCAGAATAGCCATAGAATATTTGTACATCTTGCTCCTTCGCACGATTCAATGTAGTCTTAAAAGAGGCAAAGGAGAGGGGAATAGGAAGTTTTTCAGTATCCACCACATCTTGACACTTTGTAGAATACCATTTCATAAACGTCGAACAAGCAATATTAAAGGTAGCCATTACTATTTTCTGTCTACACGGGAGAATACACGTCTGATGCCCAGGGCTTACTGCAATGAACTGAGCACGCAGGGAAGCCCAGGTAGTAGCATGACTCGCGTTGCTGGTCTTACAGTGGGCGGAGCTTAGAACTTTCACCTGTACACATGCTGGGCATAGCTTAGAACTTTCTCCTGTGTACACACACACACACACACACACAAATGAGAAAGTGAAACGCTAATTGAAACGATTTATTTAATATACGAAATATTCAAGGTGTGTATATATTTACAAATACGTGTAATAAATAAGCTAGCAATAGACACATAAAAGATTATATTCAAGGTGTATACATATATTTCAAAATACGTGTGATAAATAAGTTAACAATTGAAATTATGTTAACACAAGAAATAAAAAAACACAAGAAAAAACAAATGCATAGTTTTGGGATCACAAACAACAGTAACCTAATACTTTAAAGAGTGCATTCTATTAAATACTTTTAGCCTATGTTCACGATTTAATACAGATTTTAAAATAGATTCAGTTTCCTCAATTCGTCTCTGAAATCTTAAACTGTCCCGAGCGCACTCTTCCCATTGTCTCCTCCTACAGCAATTAGCAACGGGGTAAGTTAGAACGTTGTCACAGAATTTTACTTTTGGGGGCTTTGGTGCAACCCAAACGTTTCCAATTTCATCATTCCATCTTTGGTTCATGATTTTTAACTCTTCTGCAATTTTATCATCACTGCATCTATCATCACTTCCAAAGTCACTTTAATCAGTGCAAACAATGTTATGATTAGTCTCAGGATTTTTTAGGCAACTTTTTCTTTGTGCTGACAATGAACTGGATTTAAATGATGATGGTACACGGATCTGTTCCGATACTTCTGAATTATTCATATTTGATGGTTATATACGAGAGCATATGCAACTATCAAATAAAACTGTAAATGATGCAGTTGACGTTAAATCTATTTATTTGCTAAAGGAAGGCCATACTATCATATATATCATCCGTAATGTCGATGATAGGATGCTGTACCTCATCGTCATTCACGGCTCTGTGGGAGAGGAGAAATGCAAGACTGTAGAATATAAGGAACAGCACTCAAATTTGTAATATTTTGTAAATGAACCACTTAGGAGTGTGACGTGTTAGAAATGGACTCTGTAGAAAAATTCAGGTTCACGAGCCCATCCACATGTATTATATCTGGACCTACAGGATGTGGTAAAACTGTGTTTATGCTTAAAATCATTAAAGAAAAGGAGAGATGTTCTCAAAATTTGTGCATAAAGTTAAATGGTGCTATTCGACGTATCAATCAGTGTTCAACGAGTACCAAGATGATATTTTGTTCCACAAAGGTGTATATGACGTTAATTCGTTAAAGGGAAATGAACATACAGTCATTGTAATTGACGATCTCATGCTAGAGATGGATAAAACGTTTGCCGACACATTTACAGTATTCTCCCAACATCTTAACATAAGCGTGTTCTTCATCAATCAGAATCTATTTTTCAAAAATAGGTACATGCGCGACGTGTCGTTAAATACACAATATCTAGTCTTACTCGCGCAATGTAGACATGTATCACAAATTAGGGTATTAGCCAATCAAATGTTCCCGAATCAGCTTAAGGAGTTTTAGGAAGTTTATAAAGCTACAAGCACGCGTTACGGATATTTGTTTTGCGACCTTCATCCGCGAAACACGTTTAGGGTGCTTCTAAGAACGAATATATTTCCAAACGAACCTGAAACGGTGTATATTCCAGAATGACAAAGAGGCTAAAGAAATACCGTGAATTAATACAAATCTATCATCGACTGCCCCGGGCAATGCAGCAGATGTTTATTAAAAATATCGACTCCGACTTTTTAAAATGCATCTTTGAAATCTGTCTTAACGTTATAAATTGCAATGTATCAATGAAACCACCTCAGAAGGCTCGCCTACGCCGTTACAAGAACATAATACGCGCAGACTTAAAAGAATGGAAAGCGAATTGCTAGCCCTATTAAACAGTGACAAAACATCCGATGAGAAAAGAATCTTATACCAAAAAGCTCTGCAGAAATTTCTTCACGAGTACGAAAATTATAAGAACCCGACAGAGATTCCTGTGGTTATTAGGCACAGCATGGGGAACGATGGACATGGTGACATAGGACCTGTACCCGACGATACAGCTGACCAACCAAAGATTAAGTGGTCGGCCACACAACACATCGAGCATGTATCAAAAAGCACCCTCCCACATATATTGAGGAATAAAGGTTTAAGTCTTTATAATCTATTGCAGGGGTTCCCAAATTGTGTTCCGCGGAACACTTCTCACGGTATACAAGTGTTCCGCGGAACACCAATTTGGGAACCCCTGATCTATTGAATGAGGACCCAGCCATACAATGGACCGATACAGGCGAGATCATTGTGGAAGGATCAAAGGTACAGGGATCGAATATCGTAGACATTGTCCATGATCTGGTGAGAAAGTGGGATAGGCCCTCACCATCAGAATGGAAGCATATTAAAGCAAGACTACAACAAATAAATATCCCCAAAACACTGATAGGAAATCTGAACAGGTTAAAAGACTTGGAACATGCGACGCACGAGACACAATTGAAGAAGCCATCACCCCAGGCGGTAACACCTTTGAAGAGGAGAAAGAAGAGGTTAAACAACGGTCAACCTACCCACGTGCCTCTAAAATATGCAAATGGCTAACGTATTAAGTAAACGCTATTATGACATTTCTAACCCAGCCTCCTACGGCGGCGTAGATAGACTGTACAGAAGTGTTTACGGAGTAGGAAAAAAAGATGAGATTTTTGCGGAGCAGGACGCTTATACGCTTCCTAAGCCTGTGAGAAAAAGGTTTAGAACAGCCAAGACAACGGCTGCCTCGATTGATTCTACTTGGCAAGCAGATTTAACAGACATGCAAAGGTATTCTGTGTATAACGATGGTTACCGTTACATTCTATTCATAATAGATGTATTCTCTAGATATCTGTGGCTAGTTCCTCTGAAAAATAAATCACCTGAAACAGTTGCTAAAGCTACCAAAACGCTAATGTTAAAAGAAAACAGAGTTCCTGGCTATTTTTGTACGGATATGGGTAAGGAATGTATAGGCCGTGCTTTTCAGAACATGTTGACAGAGTTTAATATCAGCTATTACACTAGCAATTCTATACGTAAGGCTTCTTTAGCTGAAAGAGTTCAACGTACCATAAAGGAACGCATGCACCGATATTTTACACTGTCGTGGCTTGCCTACCGCGTGCTAAAACACATATTTAGCGAAGCATTCGAGCAGCGTGACCAGCTACTGTCCGAAAAATACCAGTAGACCATCTTCGATCGAAACTTTCGTGTGCCAAGACCCTGCACTTTTCAGTTTCTCTTCTCTTCTCTTCCGAAACCATCCTGCGCCAAGTCCCTGTGCAGTTGGTTTCTCTTCTCTCTCTCTCTCTCATCATTGGTGATCGATCACCTATCCGGTCGACTAAACTCAATGGATGGAACTCGGATTCAACTTGGTTGCCTCCAAACCGAGCCTTTTGAAATTTTGAAGAAAAAGTTTATTCGAAACGTGTTTCTGTACTGTTTATCATTTAATATTTAATTTACCGAATTTTCTCGACAGTTCACTTGAAACAATAACTACACATTTGCTCTGGCCAAATTCACGGGAAAAAAAAATGATAAATCTCAACATTTCGCAAAAATTTAATCACATCTAGCTACCAATAAGGTCACTTATGGCAGTTACATCTGAGAAGATAAAAAGTCATAAAACGTACGAAACAAAATTGTACAGTATAAATAGAAAAGCGCCCAGACATAGTAACTGTTAGTATAATTTAAGAAATATTAATTATTGTTCAAACTACCGTCAGAAATCACATCAATACTTTTAAATACAAAAGACAAAAATGAACCCCAGAAACTTCATGTCATCACTTCTGACAATCATGAACCCTCTTGCCCTTTGGGGGGGAGCACACTAAAACGTCACAAAAACGTTACTGGCTATCTAGAAGGCTCCATTTCCGAGGGAACACTCGAGCCAATGTTTTAAATGCATTAGTACCCGATTGAAGGTTTAAACAATAACAATTTTCCCAAACAGTTATTAAAAAGTTTTAAAAATTTAAATATTACTACCGAAAATTATTTTAATACAGTAATTTCAACTTGAAACGCGAAATTTTCATATGAAAAACTCGCAATTCACAAATTACACCTGAGAGACAACTCTCTCCTTCAACAGAAACCCCAGTATGGTTTGAAAATCACAAAAATCCCAGTAATTTATCGTTTCCAAGTGAAACTACAAATTTGCATCGTTATACTAAATAAGAATAGATAATATGCACTCACAAATACACGCAACCTACTGTAAACAAAAACAAAACATTGCATAATTGAGAGCGGTCGCTTTGTTTGTAAGCGAACGCGAACCTCTATACAAATATCCATAACCGAATGAAATTGCATTATATCCTGACATAATTTTGTAATCTTTTCTATGCAAACGCTCGAACTAAAAAAAAAAAGGACATTTTTTATTTCTAATACACAAATTAAAATATCAAATCAAAACATCCTTTTTGCAATACAATCTAAATTCCAAATAAAAATGTAACCATTTTCATTGAACTGGAAGAAAGAAATAAATAAAAATCGGCCTACCTATAAAAATAAAATTGATTATTGAATGAATTTATTAAACGTAAAGAAAATATATGAAAATAATTTTCTACACAAATTTCTGTAATTCAAAAAAAATTATAATAATATCCAAATTTCGTAAAATATGTGTACCGCCGCACCTTTAGACCTATGATTAATAAATTCAATGTTACGCGTGGAAAGAACAATTTAGAATTTAATGCATAACATTTGTGCTTATTAAAGAAAAATCATATGATTATTTATGTTAAACCAATTACAATTTTGTTAAATAACTCTAAGAATTTAATACTCAGACATATACCGTAGTGACGGTCAATATCCGAACAATATTTAACGATAGGCCTACAAGAAATCTTTCTTTAGTACAATACAATAGCCATTTTACAAAATATCAGTGGGAATTGTCGTGAAAATGAAGGAAAGGAACAGAAAAAAAATAGATAAATCAGCCTACCTACCAAATTTTATGAGTATATAAATATATATAATTATATATATAACCAATATATACATATAAGTTAATATGTAAGTATATAATTAATGAGTATATAAAAAAAATCCAAAAAAAACGAATGAATTTATAGAAAATTTCACGACACAATTTCTCTATTTCATTTAAATCAATTTAGCTTATTTTGAAGTCTAACACAGTCCTATACGGCCAGCCTATAATCTGACAAATTATTATGTTTAAGATTATTTTTCGACTGTCCCTTAAAATGTAACTTAATCCTATTTAGCGCGAAGCGAAGCGAAGCAAAAAGCCCGTAAACCTACATAAACAATAAAATAAGCCGGTTCTTTTGCATTATCCTCCCAACACTAATTTTTTTATATAATGTTAGTTTGGTTTTGGTTATGGTACTTTATTTTCCTTCCATTATAAAAAAATTAGTGTTGGGATTAGGTTAGGTTAGGTTAAAAACAGCCCGCCGCAGGCGTTAGCCGTAGTTAGCCGGCTTCAAGTTAGGTTAGGTTAGGTTAGGTTAAGAATATTTATTCATATAACTAATGATGTAATTTCAGTAAAAATTAAAAGTGTTTTGCTAACGTACTTTATTTTCCTTCCATTATAAAAAAAAATTAGTGTTGGGAGGATAATGCAAAAGTACCAATAAGCCTATCATTATATACAACCAATCGAAATATAATAAAAAATCTACTAATGAATCCCAGAAAATTTTACATGTTCATGAAATGTCTTACAATGCTATATATGTATATATACCTAGAAATGCGGTACAAATTTTCGCTGAAACATTTTTAAAGGACCGTATAAAATGTGTATCACACTGTATTTAAACTAACATAATTCACTTACGTACAAATTCAGTATCCAATTTGGGTCTTTTCCGTTTGACACACACGGTTCGATTTTATTTTAAATTTCTACACAGACGTAGTTTTGCATGCCGATTACGAAAATCAGAACCATTTTTTGGAGAAATTAATAATAAAAAAGTTACAACCCTTTAAAGATTGAATTTTTAGGTTAGGTTAGGTTAGGTTAGGTTAAGTAAAGATTGGTTTTTCCCTATTTAAATGTTCACTAATTTGTTATGTTGTTATGTATTGTGTTGTTATTGTAAATGTTAGTAATGTTATTTCTCTTTTCCATAGGAACTAATTCAAACAATCATGAGCGATAGAGTGGACAATTTGAAAAGTTTGTGGAACAAACTTAAAAACGAGGAGGACGCAGTGAGCTATTTTCAGGAGAAGAATATCATACCAAAGAAGAAACTATGTCGGCGAAAACACGAAATGAATATCGCTGTTTCCAGTGGAACCGCCCAGTGGCGCTGCGGCAAGAAAGGTTGCAACGAATCTGTGTCAGTGAGGAAAGGAACATGGCTTGAAGGTGGTACTCTTTCGCTTTCAACCGTAGCTGTATTCATTTATTCGTGGGTCAAGGAACTAACAACTATCCGGTTTTGTGAGGAGTTGGAAATTAACCACAACACCGCTGTTGATTATAACAGCTACATGAGAGAAGTATGTGCAGAGGATATACTTCGTAACCCAGCGCAGATAGGTAGTCCTGGAACAATTGTAGAAATTGACGAAACAGTATACTCCAGACGAAAGTACAATCGAGGAAGAGTGCTACCGGAGCAGTGGGTTTTCGGCGGTGTGTGTCGCGAGACTCGGCAGGTGTTCCTCTATGCTGTCCCATGTCGCAACCGTGAGACACTTGAAGTGTGTATCCGGGCATCGATTCTGCCAGAAACGACAATCTACAGTGACCTGTGGCGAGCCTATTCCCACATCCCACAGATACCAGGCTATAAGTTTCACCATCAAACAGTGAACCACAGTGTTGAGTTCGTCAACTCAGAAGACGGGACCCACACGCAACAAGTTGAAAGCACATGGAACTGCCTTAAACGCTCTAATAAACGACGTTGCGGCACTCATCGTTCGATGATCGATTCCTACCTCTGCGAGCTTATTTGGCGACGCAGACACGAAAACTGCGACCAGTTCCAAAAAATGCTACAGTGCATCGCAACATTTAATCGAAAATATTAATTTGTGTTGATTTTTGTCACTAATATTAATAATAAAATACTTTAAAGGGTTGTAACTTTTTATTATTAAGTTCTCCAAAACTTGGTTCCGATTTTCGTAATCGGCATGCAAAACTACGTCTGTGTAGAAATTTAAAATAAAATCGAACCATGTGTGTCAAACGGAAAAGATCCTAAAATTTATTTATTAATCGTTATTCGTATTATTATTATCACAATTACTACTAATTCCAAAAGTTTAAACACAAAAAAAGACAAACGTAGGTAGGTTTGAGGACAGGAGAAAAAGTGAACGAAATAAAGTGAAAAGAATGAGTCATCGGCAGCAACGAACAATTTGAAATATATCTCTCCGACGGGCCGAACGAAAGCTAACGAAATAGGAAACAAACGACTCTGAAATTTAATGTCAGACTCAAATGTTTTGACTCCAACGAAAACCGACTCAGCAACGACTAAAAGAAGTTTTGAGTCTCTAGACTTCATCTCAAACAACAAATTTTGACCCGCGAAAATTTTTGAAGCTACGCGACTCAGAATAATTTGGAAAATAACGGGCGCCATTTTGAATTTACATTTACAATGAATTTTTGCTTAATTTGATAAATACTCTAAAACGGGTAGCAAAACAGAATATCTACTAATTTTCTTTATACGGAGAACGTGAAAACGATCGTGATTAGTCGAATGAACACACGCACAAATTTTGAATTCCTATTTATCAGACACGAAAAAATATTGCATAAGCCTATTTTAAGAACGGAGTGCATGGGTTCGTATTATTAAATTGATAACAATTTAATAAGGTTAGCTGCCACCAAAAATGTCTTGAATACGTTTTATTATTTATTATACTTCATTATTTACTCTACTTTCTGCTCTCTATTGCATTTATCGCTTGCTTTCTCCGTACACTCGTTTTCACTGTACCGTATAAATTCATGGTAGCCACGCCGAGACTATGAAAGCCGTTACAACACAAAGGGGGAAGGGAGGGTCATTAACACTCTTTTTAACGCTTGTTAACACTTTATTTAATTCCGAAAATGCTTTAATTAATTTGAGGGGATGCGAGTAGAAAATTTTACTATAATATTTTACGTTGGAGAGGGCACAAAGAGCAATTTAAATTTAAGCTTACATGACCCCAACTTTACGCTTATCGCGCTGCTCAATGACTGACTCTTTTTGGGGGTAGTCCGCTCTGTGGGCCTCTGTTCAGGATTGCTAACTCTTCCCATTTTAAACAATTTCAATCTAACAAACATACTTTTTCGTAATTTCACAATTATTAGTAAATGATTTATATTAAACATTATAATCTTAATTAAACAAAAATTAATATTCTTAACTAGGCCTTACTATAGGCTGACCATACGTACCGTTTTGAATGGGACAGTACCGTTTGTTTTATATTTCCTGGCCGTCCCGTCGTTTTAATAAAAATGTCAATTTTGTCCCAGTTTATGTACTTACTTTTTCATGAATACAGAATATTACATAAACCCCGTCCCTTTTTTGCCATCCCAATGTCCCGTTTTTGTCTCAAGGAAATATGGTCAGCCTACCTTACTACAACACATAAAAACACACAGATTTCTAGACATTCTGGAATCATTGGCATCATCCTACAACCGCTCACGCCATCGCACGATTGGGACAATACCTAACGAAGTTTTAGAAAGAGATACGCGTCCGAGAAGAGATGGAATACCAACACGGCCACACTCTGCGCGTTTCAAAATCAATGATTATGTAAGGTTGTCGCGTTCGGGAAATAAATTCGCAAAGGGTTTTGAGCAAGGATGGACACATGAGATTTTTAAAGTTATGGCTATGAGACCTAAAGGTGAGATAATGATGTATTACGTTGAAGATTTGAATGGGGAAGAAATCTCAGGAGGCTTTTACCGCGAGGAGTTGCAGAAAGTGGCATTTAATTTAGGAAAAAATGTGTTTAAAATTGAGAAAATTTTAGGAAGCAAAGGTTCAGGAAAGAGAAAAATGTACCTGGTGAAGTGGCTAGGATACCCAGAAAGCTTGAACACCTATATAAAAGCTGATGCAATAATGAAGCTTAAATAGTATGCAACATGGCTCCGAACCATTTCTACGTCACACTCCCGTCCTCCTCGTCCCTGTCTGTACACCCTAACAACACACTAGCCAACTTTGTAACAGAACTCCACGGACCCATTGAAATGGGTCGTGATACGTATGAGGTGGGTATATGCGAAATTCAGCTGAATACCCTTTTTTTAAGTATTGATTATAAAGAACCCGTTTTTACGATTCTTAGAGACTGTAATGAGTGTGAAAAAGCCGGGGTAACTCGGGATGAAACCATGTGTACCGCCCTGACTGGGGATGCACGGTATTACAGTGCAGAAGTAACACTAGGACCGGGTCACTATGGTGCGGTCGAGGATGTTGTGAGAGACTTAAACGTAAGTTTAAAAAGCTCAAATCTTACGGGCAATTTAGTACACGAAATCGTAAACAATGATCCCCATGCATGTACTGTGGCCTTAAAATCGCAGGCGAACCGAAATATTAAAGACCAGAGAGTGTTCAAAATTATGACCGATGAACGATATCGATCAGTCATCCAAAGAGATACATTTCACGAGGCACAACACGACTTGTCCAGCCTAATGTATCAGTTGAAATTGGAGAAAATGGTTGATGGCTATAAACCCGACATGTGCTATATTTACAGCAATATAGTGGAGCACCAGTTTGTTGGGGATACCCAGGCACGCTTGCTGCGCAAAGCGCACATCCCCAACCATAGAGGAAGGAGTTTGAGTATTATATATGACAGGCCCCATTATGTGAATGTCGCAGCTAATCTAATAATAAATATATCAATATATATATAAGAACGATTGAGGGAAAAAATTTCCCATTCGGTAACGGGAGCTTAACAGTGAAGCTGCACTTTCGACGTACTGAGTTATAATGGACAGAAAGCCTTTCACAGTCTATCGAGGTATGAGATACCAGCATGGTAGTGGACTTGGCTCCATTTTTTCAACCATACTACGTACGGCTGTCCCCTTGCTGAAGAGGGGTGCCAGATACCTCGGGAGGGAAGCATTACAATCAGGTCTTAACACGGCAGAAGACATATTGGCTGGGGCTAAACCTAAAGAAGCTCTAAAAAGACACTTAAAGCGTACACGGGACGAAATCGTCAAAGATGCAAAGAGAAAAATGCGTGGTGGTGAGAAGAAGAGGAGGTCTGTCCGGAAGGAGGGATTACCACTACGTGGCAATAAACGTAAAAGGATATCAAAAAAGAAGTGTTCTAAGCGAATGAAACCTATGATTGACCATTTTGTTTGACTGATATAAGCAAAGGACATTGATCTCATGAATCATAGTTTGTTTACTACTTGTCCAGAGAGGAGACACTATTTCTAACTCTTCATGGCACACTTCATCCATCCGTGTAGTTCACAATGTTAGAAATCGGAGCTGTCCCTCTTTGACATGCCTCCAACTCAAGTTTCTATTGAACACAGTGACTTTATTACAATTAACCCTTTAAACACAATTAGTTCCCCGAGTGCCCCTATCGAATTCGTGATACCCAGCTCAGGCCCTTATTTTTTTGACCCAAGCTGTTTGCACATGTACGCTAAACTACGTATAGCCCAATCTGATGGAACGGACTGTGATGACAAATATGCTGTATACCCTGAAACAAACTTTCTGCACTCCTTATTCAACCAGTGTGACGTATATTTAAATCAGGTCAAATATCGGCAGGAACGGAGTACTACCACCTACGATCCTATCTGGAAAATGTGCTGAACTTTTCCAAAGAAGTGAAGGATACCTTTTTAAGTGTCAAGGGCTATTATCAAGCTAAAGACGAAAGTAGTATAAAGAACAAATTTAAAAATTCTAAAAAGAAGATATACGAGTGTTTTGGACGCCTGCATACAGACTTCACATTCCAGGAGAACTTGCTTGTGAATGGGGTGGATATGAAAATAAAGCTCACCCGCACGAATCCTGAGATCTGTATAAATATGGGAACTGATCAAGAAGAAGGGACAAAACCCGTTGTGATTCACATTATAGAGACATACCTCTGCGTACGGCGAGTGAAATTAAGTTCACCAAAAATAGAAATTGAGAAAAATTTACTACACACCACAGTAAAATATCCAATTAACAGAGCACATATCAAACTATACACGGTGCCAGCAGGGTTGGCATCGAAACAGATAGAAAACATCGTCCTGAGAAATCTACTTAAAGGCTATTAATCGGAATGCAGGACCATGCTTCGGTGAATGGAAAATATAAAAAGAGTGCCTTTTGCGTTTTCAAGAAGCCTCGGGCAAGTCAGGTGTGAGTTTTTATGTGTGTCGAGTTTCTACCCTTATTCATATTTTTTTCCAGAGATGCTTTCAAAGAAAGGAATTGCAAAAGTAAATAGACACCGTTAAAATTTTATTCTATGAGAATATATATATATATATATATATAATATATATATATATATATATCTTCTTCTGCAGCATTATTAGTCCCATTTATATGGGGTCGCTGTTGCGGATACTTCTCCTCCACTCCTCCCTATCCTGCGCCATCTCATCCGTCAGGTTCTTCTCGCTCATGTCCATCCTGATGCGATCTCTCCACCTCATCCTCGGTCTTCCTTACTTCCTCCTCCCGGGTACTTCCATAGATGACACCCTCCTCCCAACGTAATTCTCGTCTCTTCTCATTACACGCCCATCCCATGCCAGTCTTCTCTCTTGAGCCTTCTTTGGTCCGCGTGCCATCTTCGGGTTTTGGCAACACATTTTACGGCCAGATGCCCTTCCTGACGACAACCCTCCTCTTTTATCCGGGCTTGGGACCGGCTGGGGAATGGGCTGGCTTCTCCACCCCCAGGCAGAGTTATATATATATATATATATATATATATATATATATATATATATATAGTGTGTAATTATTATATTTGAATCCATTTTCCTTTTATTGTTAATTAAATATATAAGCGTAAAGGTACGAAATTAATTTTAATTGAAAATAAATGAATAGAGGAATCCTCTTCTTGATTTCGTTGAAAATTCTTTATAAAAATAATAGACTTCTCAGTAGACGTGTATATTTTCGGCATTTAGTGCACACATACCCACCACAAACATCCCCATATTCTTCGTTCAAGTTGTGCATAGAATTAACTATTTGGAGTGTATGTATATTTATTTTCTATATATATATATATATATATATATATATATATATATATATATATATATATAACGTAAAGAACGACGTTTGTATAGAAGAACATTCCACGCAATATGAGGAGGGAGAACGAACAAATGAAAAAATGAGGTAACCACCCGGGAAACGAACCCGGGATCTTCCGATTGTCGGTCAGATATGATAACCACTACACCATGGGCCTCACTCGATCAGAAGTCGTAATCCTCCTACATACGGGCAGAAACCAATGTCCCGAGGGGGCACCTCCCGCATGCCGCACATATATACATTTCAACTGCAAACAACACAGTATAATTAACGTAAAGAACGACGCTTGTATAGAAGAACATTCCGCGCAAGATGAGGAGGGAGAACGAACAAATGAAATCTTGCGCGGAATGTTCTTCTATACAAGTGTCGTTCTTTACGTTAATTATACTGTGTTGTTTGCAGTTGAAATGTATATATGTGCGGCATGCGGGAAATAAGTATTCGTACACCTGCAAAATTGTTTTTCAATAAACTTACAATCAAACGAATTACTTCAAAGTTGAACAAAAGATGGCTATTGGCATACAATTAATATGTATTAACGAACGAACCAAAATTACGAATAAATAACTCGACAAATTAAATTTACGAAATTAGGTGGGAAAAAAGTATTCGTACACTTAGGAAAAGTTACAAATAGAGATCTCTAGAGGACAAATAGAGGTCTCTAGCATCTACATGAGTCTTCTGGAATGTTCCAACACTGTTTGCGACACGTTATGATGACGTCATTTCCTGCAGCTCTCATTCATTGTTCAGTCTTAATGCATGAAGGTTGTCGCCATGGCGAAGACGAAGGAACTCTCTGTTGAACAGAAAAATGAGATAATCAGGCTCCACAATGAAGGGTTTGAGCTACAGACACATTTCAAAGAGGTTAAGTATCCATTCAGTACAATAGGCTCCGTTATTTTGAAATGAAGAAGACGGGTACTACTCACAACCTTCCTCGAACTGGTGCTCCTCGAAACATTTCTCCCCGAGCTGGGAGAAGGATGGCAAGAAAAGTTAAAGAAAACCCTATGACGACTCGCAAGGAGATTCAAGAAGAATTATGGCTGCAGGAACTTCGGTCACTAAACGGACTATCAGTAATGAACTACATAGGATTAACCTGAAGTCTCGCCGTCCAAGGAAAACACCCCTACTAAAGAAAATGCATAGAGATGCTCGTTTGAAGTTTGCCCGTGAGCATTTAGAAAAGCCTAAAGAGTTCTGGAATACCGTACTTTGGTCAGATGAAACGAAAAGAGTTATTTGGAAGGAACACGGCTTGTCATGTGTGGAGGAAAGATGGATGCGCTCTTGATCCAAAGAACACCATCCCTACTGTAAAGTTCGGAGGCGGAAGCATCATGGTATGGGGGTGCTTTTCATCTAATGGTACTGGAGCAATTCACGTCATAGAGGGAACAATGAATGGAGCACTGTATCGCAATATAAGAATATTTGTTCGCCTCTGTCCAACAGTTGGAGCTTGGAGATGAATGGTGCTTCCAACAAGATAACGATCCGAAGCATACTGCCAAACTTACTCGGGAGTGGTTCGTTCAGAACAATGTGAGGGTGCTGCAGTGGCCTAGCCAGTCGCCTGATTTGAATCCGATTGAGAACTTGTGGCGAATATTAAAAAAGCAGATTCATTTGAGGAACCCGAGGAACATCGCCGATTTGAAGGTTATTTGCAAAGAAGAGTGGGCTAAAATTCCGACAGAAAGTTGCAAAGCACTAGTAGGAACCTACGGAAAACGTCTACAAGCAGTTATTGCCAACAATGGTTACGCAACTAAATATTAAGTTATGAAAATTAATTTGTACGAATACTTTTTTCCCCACCTAATTTCGTAAATTTAATTTGTCGAGTTATTTATTCGTAATTTTGGTTCGTTCGTTTAATACATATTAATTGTATGCCAATAGCCATCTTTTGTTCAACTTTGAAGTAATTCGTTTGATTGTAAGTTTATTGAAAAACAATTTTGCAGGTGTACGAATACTTATTTCCCCCCTGTATATATATATATATATAAAACGGACATGTTATGTGCCTTGAAAAGTGGACGCTCAATTCTGGCAGTTGAGGTTTAAGTTTTGGTTTTTGGCTAAAATATAATAGTTACCCCTTTTTCTTTGATGTATTCAATCTGACGTGAAGACAGCGAGTCTTTTGCTTATATTGAGGTTCTAAATGTAGCAGGGCTAGGCTGCTTTAAACCCTAGATCCATGTCCCAAAGCTGGATCCTGTCTGCTTTGCAGATAGCTGGTGAGCAAAGCTATATTTATGGGACCTCTTTGCGAGTGACCCGTTGCCCACGTCGGGCTAGCATCATGAAAAAGAAAAACTATGGTATCTGTCATTTACCATTATTTATTCGGACTATAGTGGATTTAATTATCCCAGAAGAGTTCCTTGTTCCATGCACTGTCTGTGTGTATCATATATATATATATATATAATATATATATAATATATTATATATATATATATAAGACTGTGTGATGTTAATTAAATCGTAAGGCTAATACAATACAGTCTTATATAAAAATAATACCAAACATATAGGATCGGCAAGTAGAATAAGGTTGTGTGTGTGTATGTATGTGTTTAGCCATGTACAGAGCTGGGCACTTCCGCAAACCGCAAATTCCGCAATTGCGGAAGTATGTTTTTCGTTTGCGGATTTGCGTTTGCGGCAAAGTCATCGCAAATTAGTGAATTTGCGTTGCGGAACTAAGACCGCAAACGCAAATCTTTCCGCAAATTTCCCACGCAAATTTCCCACGCTGCTGTCACTGGCCGCCAATTGGCTGGCAGGCAGCGCGTCATCTTTCCCGCCACTCCGCCGCCCCGTGCATCTTCCCGCCATCTCACACAAGCCAGTTTGAATCTGTTAGTTGCAGCGAGTGGACGGAGCTCCAGCCTTCGTCACCCAGACCCAGTGCTTTGTTTTCTTGCCGATTCTCTTTATTTTTTCGCCATTAATTACTTAAAACTGCTTTCCTATTTCAGTATTTCCTATTTCAGCTATTTGAGTCGTGATACTGACTGTGAATATAGTCATAGTGTAACTAAGACTAAGTGCGATGGAAAGCCATAGTGAGTACGCTAGCGTTGAGAGCGAGGGCAGCCATGCTGCTGCTAGTGATTATGTGGACGTGCCCGACGTGGTTATGATGGACGATCAGGACGAAGACCGAGGCCAGGCCCAAGGGTCAAGTGCAAGTTCTAGTGAAGAGGACTTTAGCCACCCTTGGCCCCACTTGGAACTTTTTTATGGCCCTGTTCTAGCCAAGAAAAAGGTGATTGAAAGGGGCAAGACGATCATAAAGGGCGCCGTGGAATGCAAGAAGTGTAAGGCGAAGGTGGCGTTCAACACGTACAGCCTGTACTCCCTTAAGAGCCACTACCAGCGTGTGAGTACTTACTATTAATTGAATAATTATTAGTACTAGCAAAAATGTCGCCCTCCGGGCGACTTTTGCTAAGATGTCCGAAAAGTTTTAGGAATTTCAGCATCAGACATATTTTTTAACAGATTCAACACAAAAAGTAGCTTCACTACAATTTTTTAAAAATATTTTTGAAAGGTGTTTATTGTTTAATCATAAAAAGTAAACACATGCAAATAAATTGAGCTTCACACAAAATTCTGAAAAACTAACCTCCGTATTTTGGTGCCATTTTGGGTGTGTGGAATTTCGGGGGGCACTTAAACTTTGCCGGGGAGCGTATTTTCATGGGGGATTCGGGTTTGGGATCGGGGCCATAGCCAGCCAATAAGGGGTTCATATTTGAGGGGCCCACTTTGGGGGCGGGGCCATAGCCAACCATGAAGGGGTCATATTTTAGGGGGCCCACTTTGGGGGCGGGGCCATAGCCAGCCAAGAAGGGGTCATATTTTAGGGGGCCCACTTTGGGGGCGGGGCCATAGCCGGCCAAGAAGGGGTCATATTTTAGGGGGTCCACTTTGGGGGCGGGGCCATATCCAGCCAAGAAGGGGTCATATTTTAGGGGTCCACTTTGGGGGCGGGGTCATAGCCATCCAAGATGGGCGTCATATGTTAGGGGCCCCACTTTGGGGGTGGGGCCATAGCCAGCCAATATGTGGTTTGTATTCTGGGGTGGCCATTTGGGGGGCGGGGCCATAGCCAGCCAATATGAGGTTTGTATTCTAGGGGGCCCATTTGGGGGGTGGGGCCATAGCCAGCCAATATGTGGTTTGTATTCTAGGGGGCTCATTCGGGGGGGTACCTTCGCCTTCGGCGACAATGACCGAATTGAAAACGGACTGACAGACAGACAGACAAACAGACAGACAGACACTTGCTCCATTATATATAGATTAATTAGTACTTAATATTATTTATTTTATATTTATTTTACTTTATTTTTTTCCCAGGTCCACCCGAACGATTTGAAACACCTCGTCGCTGCCATCAGTGGTGGGTCGAAGCGCGGCCGGTCCCTCTCTGGCAGCTTGGGCGAAACCAATGTCACCAAGAAGAGGATGTTCCAGACCAGCATCGAGTCCTGCTTTGCTGGATCATTTAACAACAATAAGGCCCTGGAGTTTTTCTACAGGTAATGTAAATGATTTAAATAAATAATTAAATGTAAAGTTTAAAGGCCAAAGCAGTAAGCACCCTGACCACGTCTGTAATCTGTATAACTCTGTACTAGGCTAAGCTAAGGTACTTCAATATTTTGAACTTAGTAAAATCATTAAATCAATTACTACTTACTAGGAATTTTTCTGAATTATTAATTAGAAAATAAATTTATAAAATTATTAAATTATAATACATACTGTAGTATACCGTAACACTATAGTATGAGTAATTACATTTCTTCATTTAAAAATAATTGAATAATTAATTAATATTAGTTATTATTCTTATTAACTTGCTTCTCGTCTTCTCCACAAGCTCATGATAGCTGAGATGTGTCCTGCGAAGTACAGTGAGTCCCCGGACCTAGCTTCATTCCTGAAGTTCCTCAACCCCCAATTCAAGCTTCCCTCCAGGCGGACATACATGAGGACCCTGAAGAAGAAGGCAGAGGTGTGGAAGGATCAGCTAACCGCCATGATGGACGAGGTGAGGTATGTGGCCACCACCGCGGACTGCTGGAAGGCACACAACCGGTCCTTCCTGGGCATGACCGCCCATTGGATCGATTCCTCCAACCTCACCAGGAAGAAGGCGGTCCTAGCATGCATGGAGCTGCCTGTGGCTCACACCTTTGAAGTCCTGGCGAACAACATGCAGGACGTCCACCAAAAATTCCACATTGAGGCCAAGGTTAGTTTAAGTTAGTTACACTTACCAAAGTAAAAGTACTAAAACTTGGCAAAGTTACCAGTTGAACTTAGCAGGTAGCAACCATAATCCATAAGACCATAACATTGATTTTTTTTAACGCTGAGAACATATTTATTTAAGTATATAAATATTTAAAATTGTTTTTTTAGGGTGATTGATGGAATTCAATAATTAATTAAATGGGTGGCCTGTCAAAGTGGAAGATATTAACAGAATGGAATGTAATGAGATGCGAATAAATAATAATATGCAATTAATGCAAGTTATGGGCATTGGGCACGCACAATTAAGTAATACTTTTAATTGATTTTACAGGTCACCAGCACAACCACGGACAACGGGAGCAACTTCGTCAAAGCATTCAGGGTCTTTGGCGACTCCTCCGAGGATCCCGACGCTCATGAGGCTCAGGACACTGACGAGGACAGTCCCGGCATGATCGAGGAGGAGGACACTGAAGAGAGGCAGGAGGTTCAGCCTGTTGACCTGGCCCAGCTCATGGAGGACGAGGAGGAGCTCGTTGCCGCGGCCGGGGTGACTTCCACCTTGCAACTGCCTAACCACCACAGGTGTGCAGCCCACACACTGAACCTGTTGGCGACGGCGGATGTGGACAGAGTTCCCATGTGGTCAACGGGTCTCCGTCCCTGCTTCTCCAGGGTGAAAGCCAAGGCCCACGCCCTTTGGAACAAACAAAATCGCAAGCCGACCACAGCAGCCACCATCAAGAAGGAGCTGGGCAAGAAATTAAAGACCCCCAACGTCACGCGATGGAACTCCATGAACAACTCGACACAAAGCTTGCCCAGGTAAACACGATCTGCCTGCACAACAACATCTCCTCCTTCACCCCGACAGACAATGAGATCATGAAGGAGTACCTCACTGTGATGAAGCCGGTCGCCACCAGCCTGGACAAGCTGCAGTCTGAGAGGGAGGCTTACATGGGGGTCCTTCTTCCAACCCTCTATGTCCTCAGACAAAGGCTGGAGTGCATGAAGACCAAGCCCTTCAAGTATGCCAAGCCATTGTTGGAGTACCTCCTGGAACACCCTAATAGTGAGGAGAAGAGGCCAAAGGGGTTCAAGGGCAGGTTCTCCACCATATTCTCAAACATGGACCTTCTCATGGCGACTGCAATTCACCCCTTCTTCAAACTGCATGTGGTCCGGCACATCAACCCTGGCAATGTCGACGCGACGAGAACGAGGCTGTTGGATGAAATCCGGGAGCACGCTGCCATCGAGACTTCCGGACCCAGCAGTGCCGAGGACGACGATGGCGAGGACGAATTCTTCAAGGTGATTTACTGATCATTTTCGTTATTTACATAATCATTAATTCATTATGTAGATTAAAATTTAATTATTTAGTTATAAATTAATGTGTGACCGCACTCTGCGTAGCCTAGTTGTAGTAGTTGCCAGTTACTGTTAGTACTACTCATAGTCTGAGCTCACTCAAACTCAGTCATTCAATTTGAACAATTTGAACAATTTCTGACTTGTTAGTTGTTGTTACTGAGTCTGTAGTCCAGGCAGTCTAGAGCAAAAATAGCTTCAACCTGGGCAAAATTGCTTCAGAAGCTTTCTAAACTGTTTCCAGCTCAGGAACCATTGCAGAATAACATATCCAAAATCCGACAAAATTGGACCCAGGGAACACCCCCAAAAATGAAATTCAAAATGGCGGACTGGCAGTTTCCTACGAAATACAATAAATTTTAATTTCGCTTTGTAGAGAGAGATGACGTTTTTCTTGATCAGTAAAATGTTTTAAAACACATTTTCGTTTCTAAATTAACCTATATGACACTAAAAATTGTATTAGGCGGCTAGTATTAAACTATGACGTCATGTAATGTAAATAAAATATACTGTATGGAGTGTATGTGAGAATGGACATTGCTACATCTTTATAAACTTATATTATATACAACTCTTTAATTCCTACTACCCACTATCAAATCTGCGTATTTGTGCTTGTCATTTTCTTTAAAACTGTTATTATGTACTCCTTTTAAATACTGCAACACAGTTTATTAATTTGTGTTTTCTGTTTCAGACTGACTCGGTGTGCGTCCGCCTTCAAGAATGCAGACCCCTGAAGAATTGTGCGTGATTTGTAAGGAGAAATTGGACAGCGGACAGGAAGTGGTTCACATCTCGCAAAAAGGAGCAGATGGTATAAATGCATCCAGCAGCAGCCGTGGAAGCGATGTTGTTGCAACAGCTGGAATAAGTGTTCACGTTGTGTGTAGGAAAAGGTTTACGGATAAAAAGACCATTGAAATAAAGAAGCGACAGACCGCAGCCGAGGCAATACCAAGGAAAAGTGCTCGTTTTCATGAATACGCATTTTCCAGTGCTACTCACTGTTTGTTTTGTGATACCTTTGTGGACTTTTTTTCCAAACACAAACCAAAATCAGAGCATGTCAAAATAAGAACTACAGAGTTCTCCGAAACCATAAAAAGGTGCTGTGAAAGCCGCTGCGATGAATAGTCGTTTAATGTAAAAGGCCGTCAGGAGTATTATCTTCGTGATCTTCCTGCTGCAGATTGTGTCTACCATCACACCTGCAGCGTAAATTTTCGAAGTGGAAAAACATTCCTCGCGCATACTCCGACGATCATGATTCGAAGAAAGGGAGACCAACTAATGACGAGCAACACCAAGCATTCCTTCAGACCTGTGCTTACCTGGAAGAGAATGATGATGAACAACTGTTGATTGGAGACCTAATTTCCAAAATGGAGGAATATCTTCAAGGAAGTCAGAGCTCTGTCTACGAACGCAGGCACATGAAGAGAAAGCTTTTAGAACGTTACGGAGACAAGATCATAATATCAGGTGAAAGTGGGAAGGCAGATGTAGTAACACTACGAGAGACAGCTAATGAAATTCTTATAGATTATCACAAAAAGTCGAAAGAATGTGATATAGATATAGAGCTACAGAAGATTTACCTAGTAGAGGCTGCTGCAAAAATAATCAGAAGTGATATCAAGTCTGTCGACTCGCCTAGAAAAGATGTGTATCCATCTCCAAATGACATCACTGCAGAAAGTGCTCTTGATTACATTCCCAACAGTCTGAAATTGCTATTATCAAAAGCATTTGCGGGACAGGATGCTTCAAGAAAAATAGGTGCAATTGGGCAGAGCATTATGCAAGCAACCCGTCCTAGAGGATTACTATGTCCACTACAGATCGGTTTGTCGGTTCAGCTACACCACAACTTTAGGTCAAGGTACCTTATTGACGTTCTCCATCAGCTGGGTTACTGTTCGTCGTATGCAGAAGTAACAAGATTCGAAAGAAACGCGGCGCTGGCAAGTGGGTCTGGCTCTTTTACTGTTGATGAAAACACTGCAGTCCTTCTAGCAGCAGATAACGTCGATCATGATGTCTGCACTTTGGATGGGAAGAATACCTTTCATGGAATGGGTATGATTGCCGCAATAACTCCGAAGATCAAGATCCACCCTTCTATTCATAAGTCGACTTAGTCTTCTCTGGCAGATATCTTCAGCAGAAAGATCAGGTCCAAGTTGGTCCGGAACAATGCAGGCAATTCACGGTGGATCAAGTGTCTCACATCCAGGTGTGGCGTCGATCACGTTCCTTCCCATCATAGATATGTCGCCAACTGACATGACCTGCATATTTTCGACATTACTATATTTGAGCAAGATAGCACGCGATCAAAAAGTCCCATGCATTATTACCTTTGATCAGCCTTTGTTCTGGAAAGCTTCCCAAATCATCAATGAACAGAGAGACCTGCAGGACATTGTTTTAATGCTGGGATCATTTCACACTCTGATGAATCTTTTGGGAGCAGTCGGTACTCTTATGAATGGTTCAGGATTGTCTGAAGTACTTCAAGAAATATACGGACCAAATGCCGTGCAACACATGATGTCTGGAAAAGCTGTTTCAAGAGCGATACGTGGTCATATGATAGTAGATGCAGCTCTTAGTACCTTACTAGTCGCAGACGTTTTCCCTCGTAATGAAGATGGAACTCCTCATGACCTCCATAAGGAAGCTTGTGACCTGCTCGACGATGTTATGACCGCCAAACAATCAGTTGAGGATGTGGAATCTTCGAATGCATTGTCTCAGATTGCTACCACTTTGGATGCGAAGAAAACTGACCTACAATCTACTTCGCAAACAAGTCAACTCTGGTTGGAATATCAGCGAATGATCAACATTGCACGTTCCTTGATAACAGCAGACAGAACCGGCTCGTGGGATTTGCACTTGCAAGCTATGCTGGAGACCATCCCCATAATTGCAGCAGCCGGACATCACAATTACCTGAAATCGATATACCTGTACCTGCAGAAAATGTTAAGTTTGCCTTCTGAAAATCCAGCCGTTAACAAAATGTTCCAGGAAGGTAAGTTTGTGGTAAGAAGAAGCGACAGATTATGGGCCGGACTCGGCACAGACCTGGTGATAGAACAAGTACTAATGCGTTCCCTGAAAAGCAGAGGCGGACTGACACGCGGAAGTGGATTTACAGACATCCAAAGGACAACGTGGCTCTTTTCTATGCCTCTGTGTTCCACTTATAACTTAGCAATGCAGGAATACACCAGAGTTTTGTTGGAAAGTAGTGAACAGCACAAGGAAATGAGGGGAAGTAGACAAATCAGGGACAGTAATGACATGAAGAAAGTACTTGAACGTCTGGAATCCTTATCCCCATTCCATTCTACCTCGGGTCTCTGCAACATTGTAACAGGGCTAACTGCTGATCCTGGAGTTAACGTTCATCAATTGCATTCAATCGGTACGAACATTGTCGTAAAAATGATTGGGAAACAAGCCTTTACATATTCTGCCAAAAGATCTGACAAAGTGAAAACACTAGGATCTGCTTCTGCCGTTGTGATCACTGATGCTTCAGATATAGAAGTAGATCCTGCACTACTGTTTCAGAGAATGATGACTGTTGCCACTGGCGGAGACATGAATCTTGAAGATGTCATGTGTTACGAACTGTGTGCATATCCTCCTGCATTGTTCGAATCACGAAGTATCTTGAGGAAACCCGATAAGTCTCAGCTAGCTCATGCAATAATCAAATACACTGACACTTTACGCATGGAAGAAGTTCAAGAAATTCAGTGCACAGACCAGTACGTATTGGATGGTGGATCTCTACTACATCGTGTTTCCTGGCGTCAAGATGAACATATGACAGCATCGCCAACTCATATGCCGATTTCACTCTGAAAACATATGGAAAAGCAATCATTGTTTTTGATGGCTACAGCAGCTCTCCTACGATCAAGGACATGACCCACAGAAGACGCAGCACCAAGACAAGCAGAAATGTGAATCTCAGTCCAAGCATGAAGTTTGTTGGCCAGAAGGAACACTTCTTGGCTAATGAAAACAACAAGCAAGCATTTATTTCCCTCGTAGGTGAGATGTTGAAGAAGCACGGGTGTACTGTTCACAACGCAGATGGGGATGCTGATGTGGACATCGTTCGTGCAGCAGTTTCCTCATCAGAAAATGCAACTACAACAGTAATAGGGGAAGACACCGACTTGCTGATTCTCCTTCTGTACCATGCCAAGGACAGTGGTTTCAAGTTGTACTATCGCAGCGATATAAGACGGGGACCATCTCCTAATCCTGTGTATGATATTCTCAGCATTCAATCATTGTTAGGCAATGACATCTGCAAGTATCTCCTGTTTGTGCATGCTTTCACGGGCTGTGATAGCACATCCAGAATTTTTTCGATCGGTAAAGCCAAAGCATTCGACACACTGATGAAGGTGGCTGAACTCCGTTCAGTTGCAAATACATTCTGTTCTGATTGTTGCCAACACTCTGACATTGAAGCCGCTGGAAGAAAGGCAATGCTTCTGTTGTATGGCTGCAAAACACTTGAATCCACTAACGCACTACGTCATCGAATGTTAGTTGAAAAGGTAGCTACAGCTAAATCTTTTGTTACACCCGAACGTTTGCCACCTACCGATGCGTCCACAAAGTACCACAGCTTTCGCACATACTTTCAAATACTAATCTGGAAGTCTACAGAAGAGAAGATCGATGCAGAACAGTGGGGTTGGTATGTAAAGAATAATTCCTACTACCCTACAGCCTGCGACAAGCCACCAGCTCCAAATTATCTACTCAACATGATCCGCTGCTCCTGCAAGACGAAATGTGCTACTTCAAGATGTGGATGCAAGCGTAATGGAATGCCCTGTTCAGCCGCTTGTGGCGAGTGCCAAATCAGTGGTTGCGATAACAACCCAAGTACCGGTAATCTATCCGATGATAGTGATGAAGAGGATTAATTTCTGTATGTTTGTGACCAGGTATCACTTCTTCTGTAATGAACATAACTTGAAACTGGGAAAAAAATAATTGTTGTATTATTGATTATAAAAATCTGTAAAAAGCTATATAACATTATATTTGCGTAATAACTGGTTGTGTTGTATATTGTTGAATTATTTAAAACATTACAACTGAAAGAAAAAGCATCAAATGTATCTCTATAAATAAAAGCGTAAATTATATATATTTTTTTTTTCGTAGGAAACATCCAGTCCGCCATTTTGAATTTCATTTTTGGGGGTGTTCCCGAGGTCCAATTTTGTCGGATTTTGGATATGTTATTCGGCAATGGTTCCTGAGCTGGAAACAGTTTAGAAAGCTTCTGAAGCAATTTTGCCCAGGTCTAACTACAAATTGCCTGGACTACTGTTAGTAACTTAGACTGTCATACTTAATAGTAAATTACTATTTTTTTTGTATTATTTATTAAATTATTTAATTTATTTCCAGGAGTTGACGACCTATGGCCCAACGCCAATGGAGAGGGAGACCAGCAACAGCAACTCCAATCGCCTCTCCAACAAGTTGGCGAAAGAGTTGGACAGTTGGTCCTCTGACAAGGAGAAGAACAAGGAGCTGGAGCAGAGCATGTTCCCCAAACTTCACCGCAACGCCTGGGTTCATGTTTTCCTCAAGTATAACACGGCCATCCCCAGCTCTGCGGCCGTGGAGAGACTGTTCTCCCAGGGGTCAGATATAATGAAGCCCAAAAGGGCCAGCCTGACCTCTGACAACTTCGAACGTCTCGTGTTCATGAAGGGGAACATGGACTTATTAAAACTGGATTTGGCTCAGTTACTGGAGGAGGACGACTGAACTTGTTGACAAAGCCAGAGGCGTACACTTGTAGAGGCTAGAGGGGTTGAGTTGTACAGTGAGTTCAAGTTGTGTACAGTCACAGTGTTAACTTAATTTAACTTGTGTAATGTAATGTGTGTACAGTTACTACAGTTACAGTACAGTCTTCTCTAACGTGTCTAAGTCTCAAAATTTATGAAATTCAAATGATTAAATTATCATTTAATTTATTTACTATTTACTTGCAGGAGGTGTTTTTGTTCAATATAATATATCAATATATGTAGTATTTTTATTTCTTCTACAATAGTGATTTATTGTAATAAATTATTTAGCCTTGTTTTTAATAAAAACAAGGCTAAAACATTAAACATTAAAAAGATATAAAAACTTTTTATACCTCTTTAATGTTTTGGATACTTTTTATAGTTAAAATTGCGATTGCGGAATTTGCGGTTTGCGGAAGTGCCCAGCACTGTAAAAATTGGAAATATGGTTTGCGTTTGCGGATTTGCGTTTGCGGCACAAAAAATGGCAAGCAGTTTGCGGATTTGCGGTTGCGGAAGGTAAGGTTTGAGTTTGCGGATTTGCGATTGCGGAAGTGATTTTGAGTTTGCGGTGCCCAGCTCTGGCCATGTACAGAGTCTCTGAAAACTCATCTATAAATATGATAAACAATTAAAGTGGTTAGCGTTTTATTTAATTCGGTTTAATTGTATTTCTGTTATTGTTAATATCGGGATTCGTTTAAATAATTAGTTCTCTTGCCGAACAAATTTAAGGAGAAAGTCGCTCATGACTTTAATAAATAAGTAATTAAATTAAATGGTTTTGCAAAGTAAATAACCCTAATAAGATACACCTGAACATAATTAAAATAAAAAACATTATTTGGCAATGCATGTAAATAAAAATTAAAATAAATGGTGTAAGGTTACAACTCACCCTAATAAAGTACACCTGAACATAATTAAATTAAAAACAATAACTGGTGACTCATCTAAATAAATAAATATATAGTGCTCTCTGGTAACCCCTCTATATATATATATAAGTGACATCTGGCAACTCACGACCCTCTATATAACATCTGCTTGGTCCCTGAACGCTCATAATGCGACGGATTCTGGTGGAATAAAGAACTATCTCTCCTTCTTAGGTTAAAGCTTAGGTTAGGTTTCCCTTTGGGGGGTGAGGACATCCCACCTTCTCCTTCCTTCTCATTTCTCTCCCTCTCTGAGGTTGTTGCATAACCCCCTCCCCCTTCATTGCATACCCCCTTTGCAACATTCCTGCACTCTCCCTACTCTGAGCTATCTTTTTCATCTCATGGGAGCTCCTGCCTGCCTTCAAATCATCCAGCATTGCTTTCCTTTTCCTTCCCCTCGGCCTTCTACCTTCATATCTACCCTCTATCACCTTCAACAATCCTTCTCCTCTCATAATGGCTCCAAATAAAGAAATTTCATACGAGAATAGGTTGAAAATTATTGTTCTCCATAAAGAAGGCAACACTCAAAGGCAAATAGCTGATAAAGCTGAAGTATCATTGTCTACTGTTTCCTAAACACTTTCTCACCACTCGCAAACTGGGGATGTGAAGAACAAAACAGGTTGAGGATGGAAGCGAAAAACATCTGAAAAGGATGATGAGTATAAAGGGTGTTTCAAAAGTCTTTACCCTTTTTTTCCCCAAGGACCCTAAGGTGACCATACATTCAACACAAACCTTTATAAAATGTTTATTGATTTTTCGCCAACTTGGTGCATCTTATCCAAACGCGTTCGGAAAGATTTGAGCAGATTGCGGAACAATTGCGTGTCATTTTGCATCGATTCAAGGACCGCTGAAAATACTCGAACAAGTGTCTCACGAGAATTTCGATCTTCGACATCCGGGATCGCATCCAACTGCTCCTCGAAGTGTGTGCACACTCTACACGCTCTGACAGTTATGTTCACTCGGGTGTTGAACGTATGGTCACCTTAGGGTCCTTGGGGAAAAAAAGGGTAAAGACTTTTGAAACACCCTTTATGATAATGATGAGCAACCGTAATAGAAAGAAGACTGGTGGATGGGGAAGGGGAGTGAGGGAGTGCGGAGGTTGATTGTGTAATGTTTATTTTTGGTTCAAATTCACAAGTATATAAAAAGTTGTATTGTGGTAGCTGTTCATATAGACTTACAGTAATCATAATGGAACCTTATCTATACTAATAATTGTGACGATCGAACTGCCTGCGAACTTTCTTTCTTTCTTTGTTTCTTATGGCCGACCAAACCACTGGCCAGATTTGGGTGAGACTTGGGGAGTAGGGGTAACTGAGGCCGGGAAAAAACAGGCTATGTGGCGTCGTCCTCCGAGGTTATCTGAGACTGCTGGAGGCCTCTATATTCCGGATTGGTTGAAAGATAGTGACATCATAGACATGTCATAAAACATAGTGACATAAAATGGGCGGAGCTCTGGCATATATATATATATATATATATATATATATATATATATATATGACGAATAAAACCACGAAGGAAAGGAAACAGAATGGTGCTCAAGCGCTTTCATCTAATGACATCCTCAGGAACACTGAAGTAAATAAAGAGTTCGAGACTATATATAGGTCACAATATATATATATATATATATATATATATATATATATATATATATGTAATAAATATAGAAATAAAAATTGTGGGAGGAGCATACAAATTTGTAAGGAAAACTACCAATTTTAGCACTTTGCCCTTCTTGTCTAAATCCGTTCTGAACGAATTCAACACAAGATCAAATGGATTGTTTACAACCAATTTTATAAATAATGCCTGAATGATATATAGGTCACAAAATATATATATATATGTATATAAATAAATTGAAAAATAAAAATTGTAAGAGGAGCATACAAATTTATAAGGGAAAACTACCAAAGTTTTAGCACTCTGCCCTTCTTGTCTAAATCCGTTCTGAACGAATTCAAAACAACAGGATTGAGTTGAAAAAGACCTTGCTTATGTTAAAGTTATTTGTAAGTTGGATATAGCAGACTCAAGAATATTTCTATTAACAATGTTGCTGGAGTGAAACAAAACTGAAGCATTATTCCAATCAATACAGTGGGATAACCCTGACAAATGGACAAAAAGGGCATTGGACGACTGTCCCGTTCTAACGGAATATTAATGCTGTTTTACACGTGTGTGCAAATCCTTTCCCGTCTGACCAATGTAAAAGGAATCACATTGTTTATAACCAATTTTATAGATAATGCCGGAATTATTGGTAGGGCTATTTTTTACTATGATATTTTTCACAATATTGTTATATGAAGAAAATGCTACATTAATATCCAAAAGTTTAAGTACATTAACAATGCCTAAAAAGCCTGGGAAAAATGGAAGTACTAAAATATTCTTTGACAAAGTGCGAGTGTTATTATTCACACGATAGAAGGTTCGTTTTGCCTTGTTAAGACAAGATTCGCCACATACAGAAAACTTAGGATGAACCCGCAGGATGACGTCATCAAATCATTCAATAGTGGCTTGAAACGCATTCTCAAAGATCATAAGGACTTAATTCCGCTTTTCCCGTCCACTTCACCTTCTCTTCCCTGCCTTTACGGTCTTATTAAAACCCACAAACCTGGCAACCCTATGCGCCCTATTACTAGCTCGGTGGACTCTATTACCTATAAACTCTCCAAATGGCTTGTCAAAGTCTTGTCTCCCATTCTCGGAACTATCTGAGATTCACATGTAAAAAATTACATGGATCTTACTGAAAAATTGAATAATGTACGCACTGAAACCAACGATAGATTGATCAGTTTTGACGTTTGCTCATTGTTTACAAAAGTGCCGATTGACGATATGCTAGACTTTCTCTCCCGAGAATTACACAAGTACGACCTGCCACTACCCGCACACATCGTTTTGGAACGTATTAAGCTTTGCATCAAAGACTGTAAATCCACTTTCAATAGCGAGTATTATCAACAGGTTTTTGTGATGGCCATGGGCAACCCCTTGTCGCCCCTCCTCTCCAATATTTGTATGGAGTTTTTCGAAATTACTTACTTTCAGAGAATCCTGGGGGTTGGCATCCATGGTTGCGGTATGTCGACGATATTTTGTGTATCTGGCCCATGAATCGTGACCTGGATGACTTCCTCCTTCAGTTAAATGATCAAGTCCCCTCCATTAAGTTTACTTTAGAAGTGGAACAAGACAACTCAATCCCGTTTTTGGATGTGCGTGTACATAGGGAAAGCCCAGGTTTTAAGTTTAGTATCTATCGGAAGAAAACAAAATTTGCCTACGTACACTTTTACTCTGGACATGACACCCCCATTAAGAAGGCCATATTTCCTTCAATGTTTCTCCGCGCTCTTAGGATCGCCAGTCTGGAATACATCGATGCCGAATTGGAAAAAATTAACGGTATTGGAAGTGATCTGTGCTACCCACCTGCGTTTATGGAATCTTGTCTTAACAAGGCAAAACGAACCTTCTATCGTGTAAATAATAACACTCGCACTTTGTCAAAGAATATTTTAGTACTTCCACTTTTCCCAGGCTTTTTAGGCATTGCTAATGTATTTAAACTTTTGGATATTAATGTAGCATTTTCATGTAACAATATTGTGAAAAATATCATAGTAAAAAATAGCCCTACCAATAATTCCGGCATTATCTATAAAATTGGTTGTAAACAATGTGATTCCTTTTACATTGGTCAGACGGGAAAGGATTTGCACACGCGTGTAAAACAGCATCAATATTCCGTTAGAACGGGACAGTCGTCCAGTGCCCCTTTTGTCCATTTGTCAGGGTTATCCCACTGTATTGATTGGAATAATGCTTCAGTTTTGTTTCACTCTAGCAACATTGTTAATAGAAATATTCTTGAGTCTACTATTATCCAACTTACAAATAACTTTAATATAAGCCAAGGTCTTTTTCAACTCGATCCTGTTGTTTTGAATTCGTTCAGAACAGATTTAGACAAGAAGGGCAGAGTGCTAAAACTTTGGTAGTTTTCCCTTATAAATTTGTATGCTCCTCTTACAATTTTTATTTTTCAATTTATATATATATATATTTTTTTTTTTGACCTATATATCATTCAGGCATTATCTATAAAATTGGTTGTAAACAATCCATTTGATCTTGTGTTGAATTTCGTTCAGAACGGATTTAGACAAGAAGGACAAAGTGCTAAAATTGGTAGTTTTCCTTACAAGTTTGTATGCTCCTCCCACAATTTTTATTTCTATATTTATTATATATATATATATATATATATATATATATATATATATATATATATATATTTACTTCAGTGTTCCTGAGGACACCATTCTGTGTTTCCTTTCCTTCGTGGTTTTATTCATCATAAATATTTTTTACGTGTTACTTTCGTGAAATAATTTTCATACATATATATATGTATAGGCTATGTGCGTCGGACTCCGAGGTCATATATATATATATATATATATATATATATATATATTATATATATTATATAATATATTATATATATATCGAAACCTACGGTACCTTGTACTGTAACGACTTGCAGCCGCTCATTAACGAAATTATATATATCCATTTCCCTACTTTTCCTGTTATTCCCATATTTTCAGTTTATGTATTATGATTCCATGGTCACACTTGTCGAACGCTTTAGCAAAGTCTGTGTACAGTACATCATAGTTTTCATTACTTTCAAGTGCATCAATAATGTTGTAGTGTTCAATTAGTTGTGATAGGCATGATCTGCCTGACCGAAAGCCAAGTTGGTTATCATTGAATTTTTTCTGAGTTTCTGTCTAACTATTCTTTCAAATGTTTTAGTGAGATGAGATGTAAGCGACACTGGCCTATAGTTTTTGGCCTCAGATCGAGATATATATATATATTATATATATATATATATATAATTCAGGGGCGGAAATTCAGGGTGTGCTAGGTGTGCGCCGCACACCCAATAGATTTTCTGTAAATTAATATTTAATTAACCCTTTGTCTCCCTCTCTCAACTTTAGTCGAGACGACAAAGATGCCCTAACCCTTAATTCCGCGCTCGACTGTTACACTAGTTGAGATGAGAAATGAGCTACTTCAATTCAGTTGTTCGGATTGTCTTCACAACCATTCGGTGAAATTTTGGTACTGAGCGATAGAAGCGTCCCTAGAGCTTGTTTGAGGTGCGAAATTTCAGTATTGCGGTGCGGCGATATATATATATATATATATATATATATAATATATATAATATATATATATATTTCTTCTCCCCTACTATGGGAATATAAATTTATGTTTACCCCATACCAAATCAAATGGAAAAGGGAGAGAGCGAGGGATCAGGGCAGAGAGTGTGCAGTCTGTGGACAGAACACCCTCCATATATGGTAAAGTGGGCGGGGCCTATGTTGCCATGGCCCGCGTCAGACGGCTTCTCAGCGAGCGAGTCAGTGACTGTCAGTTTCCAGTCAGAGCTCATGGGTGAAAGTCTTTCTATCCAGTACTGACATATTACTTTTTTGTCCCTTCCATAACCATGCCAAACACTGTACATAGTATATTAAACACTCCTGTTTCAACATTTAGTTATGAGGACAAGTTGAAAGTGTTAGAGGAAGGAAGGCCATGTCCAGCACTCCCAAACTTGATTAGTCAACACAAAGATAAAAAGTCTGGATATACAAGGCATTTTTCAGTTTCTCACTATAAATCTGTTGAGTGACTGACTGGTTCGGTCCCAGACAAATGATCCAATGACAGTTGGTCCAATGACGATTGGTCCAATGCCGATTGGTCCAATCAGACAATTCGTCCAATCGGGCGTTAAATGGAATGAAGTTAAATGAAATTTAGAAAAAAACTTTATCTACAGGAATTTATATAATAATTATTTGAAATTACTTTGTTATTTATAAAGCATACTATAGCTAAAGGCTACATATTACTTTGTTTATTTATAAAACATACTATAGCTAAAAGCCACATATTACTTTGTTTATTTATAAAACATACTATAGCTAAAAGCTACATATTAAACTAAACGCATAAAGCATACTTATTAACTAAGAGAAAAATGCAGTATCAGGTATTCAGTTATCAGATTAAAGCCTATAGTGGTAATGCTAATATTTTTAGTAAGAGACAACCTTGGTTTTCTACTACAGATAGATTTGTTAATTATGGCGATTTAATATTTGGAAATACTGGTGGTGTACAGAAGTATAATATAATACTAATCCTTCTTTTTATTTGAAACAAACTTATTATATTGCTTTTAAAGGTTTTATTGGTATGTAATAAATGAAAAATGTTTATAATGTCGTATTTACCCTTTACATTAGTTTGTTCCTTGTTCCGGCTGCCCAGGCATGGTGGGTACAGTTCCTCCACACACTTATCCCATTGTATAATTTAGGTCTCGGGGGTACGGGGGCTCCGCCCCCATATAGACCACGTACCTCTACATTACGGTGCATAGGGTTTTTCCTTTCCTCTTTCGGATAACACTATTTCGCACACACGCCGCTTCATGGGTTTCACAAAAGCAGTTGTAAAGGGAAAAGAGATGTGACTTATGAAATCTAACACAGTAATGTTGTAAGTCGAACCCCAACATTTCCACGTAAACTATTGGTTTTAAGCTATACTCGTCGTTGTATACGCTACCAGTTGGACCAATCGGTATTGAACCAATCGGTATTGGACCAATCGTCATTGGACCAATCGTCATTGGACCAATCCTGTGTGTTGTAATAGTGAATTTAATGCCGTGAAATTTATTTTAAATTATTTTATTTTTTCATACATCTAATCTGAAAATTATTTCTTTCTGTTTTTGTCACTCAGGAGGAGTGTCCAGCTTCTAGTCATCATAAGCTGACCGATATTTGCCAAACTAGATGGGTCCAGCGTTTGGATGCCTCGATATATTCAAAGAGCTACTGCTCGCCATGGTTTCAACCTTGACGTGCATCGAGGATAACGTCACTCATAACTGGGACAGTGAGTCATCAACAAAGGTCAGTGGTATGCTCCACCAAATTGGAACATTCCAGTTTATCTTCACTTTTGTTGTGACAAAGAAAGTTTTGTCATACACCCGTGGTATCACAGTCAAGTTGCAGGTGAGGAGTCTCGACACAAAGAAGGCATATGACAGTGTTGGTGAGGTCCTTGGGTTTCTTCAAACAGTCAGAGACAGTGTTGACTCAAAACATTCTGAATGGTTCGAGGCTGCAAAGGAAATAGCTGAAGACCTCGACATAGCAGTGACAAAGCCCAGGACAGTCGGCCGGAAAAAAAACAGAAACAATGTCCCTGCAGAAACTACGGAGGATTACTTCCGTCGCAGTGTGACTGTGCAATCTAGGTATTTTCGCCGCAGGACTTTTGGCCGCCGGACTTTTCGCCGTAGGAATTTTCGCCGCAAGGAATTTTCGCCGCAAAATATATAATTTGTATAGATATATAAATATAAGCCTACCAAATTTTCTGAACTCTCTAATACGTCGGGTTTGGATGACTTGGAAATTTTCATTTATTCATTCTCTTAAATAAGTGATTTCATGTACTTCAAAGGTTTTGAACCGTTAGGTTTTTAAAAACCATTTTTGATGGTTTAAAGTGATACTGCACATGCAATAACAGATACTGTCAAAGTTTTATAAAATCGTATTGGAAGTGTGAAATAAAAAACTGCAAGGCAAGAGTGCATACAATTTTAGAAAGTGACGCTAAAATAGTAATTTGCAAAACATTTGGTGAGCATAGTCATTCTGCAAACCCATCAAAGCCTAAAGTGTACGCCACAATAGCAAGTATGAAAACGACTGCTACTAACTCCCAATTATCTGCAAGATCACTAATTGCCGATGCTTCTGCAAGCCTAGATGATGCAGGTTGTTATCTAATGCCATCAATTGCAACTTCATCAAGAAATATTAGAAAATGGAGGCAAAAGAATATGGATATGTTGCAAAAGTACATAATAGAACGTAAACTACGCTAGGATCTTTAGGAGACATTTTTTAAATGAATCCATCAAATAAAACGTTAAAACTAACGAAAATATTACGACTTAACCTAACCAATCGTCAACTTATTTTTTATTTTTTAAAAATTCTTTGGCGGCGGCGAAAATTCCTTGCGGCGAAAATTCCTTGCGGCGAAAAGTCCGGCGGCGAAAAGTCCTGCGGCGAAAGTTCCGAACGCGGTGACTGTGCCATCCTTGGATCATCTCCTGGCAGATATTGGATCAAGATTCAAAGATGGCCAACAGAAAACCATTCTGGGGTTTTCAGGTTTGTAATGGAATTATTTAGCTATAGGGATAATTTGAGAATGATAATTACATTGATGGACTGATATGTACTCTCTCTTACTGTTACATGAAATTGACAACTGATTTATTCATTTTATGAGTTCCTGCAAAGATGATAGAACAGCCAGACACATGGAACCCAGAGTTACAGCAGTTCTGTCAGACCTACCAAGATGACCTTCCCAGTCCCAATACTCTGTTTGCAGAGCTGGATATGTGGCAATACCACTGGGAGCGGCGCCATCGGGCCAACTGCGACATACCAGACTCTGTGCAGTCAACTTTACACTCCATGGACAAGGTCTTATTCCCAAACACCTGTGCTGCACTCAAGGTATTGACAGTCATTCTAGTCACCACCTGTGAGTGTGAACGTTCAGTTTCAGCCATGCGTCGACTGAAAACGTATCTGAGGAGCACCATAAGAAATGATAGGATGAATAGTTTAGCTCTGATGCATGTCCACTATGGGCGGAAGCTCGATGTGGATGTTTTGGTTGAGAAGTTTGCACGGCTCCACCCAAGAAGGATGGAGCTTGTTGATATTATCAGTGACAAACATTAGAAAGGATTTATTTTGTAAAATAAATATTTTGAAGTAAATAACGAATCATGTCTTCTTTTACATTTTGGAATGCATTTAATGAAATGACACTAGTCAGATTATATATGGGTCTGGATCCGGGCCTGCTCATGGTACTCTATTCAAGTTCAGAGTTCTCAGGCAAACATGTCCATAAACTAATGAACATAATGACAGTGAATCAACTCGGCTGCGGATTCAAAGAAGTCTAAAACTAGCAGAATTGATCTTAACAATTCCAAGCACCACTGCTTCAGTAGAACGTTCTTTCTCGGCCCTAAAACGAATAAACACATGCTACCGGGGGACACAAGGGCATGAAAGACTATGTGGTCTTAGTTTGCTTTCGATAGAAAAAGGGCTGCTAATAGACTTTAAGCAAAGAAGTTCCTTCTATGATGACGTTATTGCTCACTTTTCTTCTCAGAAAAGAAGACTTGAGTTTATATGTAAATAAGTTCGATGCTTAAAGGAGCCCGGAGGAAATTGGTGTTAGATTTTTTACAGTTCACCTAAATTCTCCAAGTGTTTAGTGTAATATTGAGAAGGTGGATTGTGTATGCTTACCATATTACTATTAAGATTTATTAATAACTAAGTTAACATGAATTTCAGTTATTAATTTTACTCCACATGATATTCCGCACACCCAATTCACACAGTCACTATCCGCCACTGATATATATATATATATATATATATATATATATAAATATATATGCTGCAAACCCACAAAGAAAAAGAAAAACGATTCCAAGGCCTTTCGTGTATTCAGAGCTACACCTCGTCAGGGAATGAAGAGAGAAGGCAAGATGCCCATAAATATATACAACGTAGCGGAAACCAAAACAATTAGCACATACTTAACAAGAGTTAATGAGAGGCAAAAGGAATTTTAACAAGATATTGTCAATTTTATACATTCCCCCACTGTTATTGAAATTGTTTTTATAATGGATAAATGCACATTCTAGAATATTTCTTTCCATTATATCTCTGTTTTCAACAAGCGATATAACAGAAAGAAATATTCTAGAATGTGCATTTATCCATTATAAAAACAATTTCAATAACAGTGCGGGAATGTATAAAATTGACAATATCTTGTTATAATTCCTTTTGCCTCTCATTAATTCTTGTTAAGTATGTGCTAATTGTTTTGGTTTCCGCTACGTTGTATATATTTATGGCATCTTGCCTTCTCTCTTCATTCCCTGACGAGGTGTAGCTCTGAATACACGAAAGGCCTTGGAATCGTTTTTCTTTTTCTTTGTGGGTTTGCAGCATTCACTCATTTCACGTGTTTAATTGTGAAATTCATCCCATATATATATATAGTGACGATTGGTTAGGTTAAGTTGTAATATTTTCGTTAGTTTTAACGTTCTATTTGATTAGGTATACGCGGACAAAGTTGGGGAATGCAAACTACACTTGGATAATGTAGGGAACGTAAACTACACTTGCTCCAGTAGTATCTTTCTCTTTACCGTCATCTTTTATTAATTTTACCCACAAAATAAATTACCCTTTAAAGTAGCTTTAATTATTTTCGAATTTATTTATTCAATCATCTATCTATGCCCTATCAACCTATCAGTCGATGTTTACTTGTCCCTCTATATTACGTACATAACCTATTGTGTGATGCATATGTACCTTATACTTTCGTATATGTCCGCTGATCATAATTACGTACGTAGCTACATAATAATGTAATTGCGTTCATGTATATGCGGTCAGTTCTTCTTCAGAAGCTGATTTAATAACTTTACTTATTTTTTTAATTATTATTAACCACTCGCAACATGCCGTTGGTACCGACGCCGTAAGTGTTCGAATTCCGATGACGTCGCCAAAAGCAAATTTCTGAGTCCGAAACCTTCTCTCTTCCTTCTTCGTTACTCATAACATTATAACTGTGTTATTTTATGCGTATGTTCTTTATGTGTTATACTCTTAATCCATCTTTCCCTATACGCAGAGGTGGGTAGTAATGAAGTAGATATACGTAAGTACCTGTACTTAAGTAGCTTTTTCGAGAATGTAGTTTCTAGAAAGTACATTTTTTTGTAATACTTTTACTCTAATTTAAGTACAATCTTGGGAAAAATTTTGTACTTTAACTTAAGTACAATGTTGCGAAAATCTGAAAAGTACGAAGTAACAAAATAACTGTATGCTTAACAATTTCATTCAAAATTGGTAAACAAATTCTGGAAAAACCTGCTTTCAATCTGCTACTTCTCAATGTCAGGTATTGAGAGGGGGAAGACACCAAAACTGGATTATTCCAGATTTTGTTTACCAAAACATTTGGGTTTCATTAACCAATCAGAAGAAGCCAATCGGATTTTTCGATAGCTGATGACGTCACTTGTTTCACGCATGCGCGCGCCTCTCCATTTCCGCTCGTACTGTAGACTTAGAAATTGGAAGTCAGTGTACTTGAGTAGTTAGCTAGCTTATAATGAAGTCTGTTTGCCATAATGATGTTTATTTTATATTATTATATATTTGTAGTGTATTTTATTTCATTTTTGAAAAAGTACTTCTTACTTTTCAGTACTTAAGTACATTATAGAACATTTACTTTTGTACTTCAACTTAAATACGTTTGATAACGTGTACTTTACTTTAACTTGAGTAATTTTTTAAAGATTACTTGTACTTTAACTTAATATGATTCCATCCTGATGGTGAGGGCCTATCCCACTTTCTCACCAGATCATGGACAATGTCTACGATATTCGATCCCTGTACCTTTGATCCTTCCACAATGATCTCGCCTGTATCGGTCCATATAAAGACTTAAACCTTTATCCCTCAATGAATGTGGGAGGGTGCTTTCTAATACATGCTCGATGTTCTGTGTGGCTGACCCCTTAATCTTTGGTTGGTCAGCTGTATCGTCGGGTACAGGTCCTATGTCACCATGTCCATCGTTCCCTGTGCTGTGCCTAATAACCACAGGAATCTCTGTCGGGTACTTATAATTTTCGTACTCGTGAAGAAATTTCTGCAGAGCTTCTTGGTATAAGATTCTTTTCTCATCAGGTGTTTTTTCACTGTTTAATAGGGCTAACAATTCGCTTTCCATTCTTTTAAGTCTGCTTTTACGGGGATCTAGATCCGTGTCTGGATTCCTTTGCAGTGAAGCGTACACCTCGTGTGGAATCACTACCACTTTCTTCATTATACAGGGTGTACATAAAGTCAGGATCTATTTTTGTGAAGCACTTGGAAATTATATGGAATTCAATCATAAAATGATAAAGTGGTAACATTTATTAAATAATTAAGAGTAGGATTCGACGTGACGCCCATCAGTATCCCTGCACAGCTCAAATCGTTCCGCAGCATTTCTAAACACATTCTGGAGCATTTGTGGGGTTATGTTATCTGCAGCAGTTCTTATACGTGTACGTAAGTTTTCAAGACTCGTAATCTTCGTCTGATAGACGTGCGATTTGATAAAGCCCCATGCAAAGAAATCTAAAGGGGTTAAATCTGGTGATCTCGCTGGCCAAGGTCTGTTGCTTCCGCGTCCGATCCAGCGATTTGGAGAACGTCCATTTAGATAATCCTGAACAATTTTGGCATAGTGACAAGGAGCACCATCATGTTGATAGACGACGGTACTAACAATCCTATCGCCAATCAGCTGAGGTTCAAGGAATTGCTGCAACATGTCCAGATAAATAAGCCCTGTAACTGTAGCTTCAGCAAAGAAAAAAGGACCATAAACCTTAGATTTTGTTAAACCCATCCAGACATTAACTTTAGGTGAGTCTCTTTCCCAATTTTGGACGAAATCATTCGGTCTTTCATCTGCCCAAATTCGACAGTTATGGCGATTTACTTTTCCACACGTATGGAAAGTGGCTTCATAACTAAAGAGAATGTTGTCCATTAAATTATCACTCCAGATTTGTTCTACGAGATCAGCACACACAGCACTTCGTCGAGGGAAATCTTCCTCATGTAAATCATGTAAAACCTGCAAATGATAGCTTTTCTTCTGCAAATTAACTTCAGAATTTTGTGCACAGATGACGTCGGGAGGCCGAGTCTGTGTGATGCAGCACGAACGGACGTACGTGGCTCCTCAGTGATAATTCCGCGTACTGCATTCACGGTAAGATCTGACATACACGGTCGTCCTGATCTTGCTTCATCATTTACAGATCCTGTTCGTTTAAATTTGTTCACCAATTTTCGTATTGTCTTGTCTATTGGCCCCGGCTTATGAAATCTCCTTCTAAACTTCTCTCTGATGTCATTGTATTTCTTTCCCTCGATTCGCCAAATTACTATTGCCACACGCTCTTCTGTATTCATTCTAAGGGCTTCTGAAAAGAAAAATATAAAAAAATAATTATTTCACAAAAATAGATCCTGATTTATGTACACCCTGTATTAATCTAGTCAGTAAAGGACCCAAAACTGAAAATAAAATGGGGAGGAATGACCCTCCTGTTTGTACAATAATTCGTTTTTTCTTCGCTACAGTTTGACTTTTACGAGCGAGTGCGCGTATTATGTTCTTGTAACGGCGTAGGCGAGCCTTCTGAGGTGGTTTCATTGATACATTGCAATTTATAACGTTAAGACAGATTTCAAAGATGCATTTTAAAAAGTCGGAGTCGATATTTTTAATAAACATCTGCTGCATTGCCCGGGGCAGTCGATGATAGATTTTTATTAATTCACGGTATTTCTTTAGTCTCGTTGTCATTCTGGAATATACACCGTTTCAGGTTCGTTTGGAAATATATTCGTTCTTAGAAGCACCCTAAACGTGTTTCGCGGATGAAGGTCGCAAAGCAAATATCTGTAACGCGTACTTGTAGCTTCTTCATAAACTTCCAAAAACTCCTTATGCTGATTCGGGAACATTTGATTGGCTAATACCCTAATTTGTGATACATGTCTACGTTGCGCGAATAAGACTAGATATTGTGTATTTAACGACACATCGCGCATGTATCTATTTTTGAAAAAAATATTCTGATTGATGAAGAACACGCTTATGTTAAGATGATGGGAGAATACTGTAAATGTCTCGGCAAACGTTTTATCCATCTCCAACATGAGATCGTCAATTACAATGACTATGTTCATTTCCCTTTAACGAATTAACGTCATATACACCTTTGTGGAACAAAATATCATCTTGGTACTCGTTGAACACTGATTGATACGTCGAATAGCACCATATAACTTTATGCACAAATTTTGAGAACATCTCTTCCTTTTCTTTAATGATTTTAAGCATAAACACAGTTTTACCACATCCTGTAGGTCCAGATATAATACATGTGGATGGGCTCGTGAACCTGAATTTTTCTACAGAGTCCATTTCTAACACGTCACACTCCTAAGTGGGTCATTCACAAAATATTAAAAATTTTGAGTGCTGCTCCTTATATTTTTTCTTCTTCCACAGAACCGTGAATGACGAAGTCCAGCACCCCATCATCGACATTACGGATGACCCCGACGACAGTGTAGTTGTGATTACAGAATCCTTCCCCGCCGACGAATCCTCATCAGCGATACCTGTAACACACGACAATTCAAAGCAGAGACATGATGAAGATCCCTCCACGTTAGGTATAAAACGTGCTAGGATTGCGCCGGTTGTTAGACCACCAGTAGTAGAGCCCCAACCCTCTACGTCTTACGGCGCAATCCCCACAATAGTAACTTCCTCAAATAAAAATATATCCCCTTACTCCTGCCAAGCCCTTGTACATCCCCCGCAGCAGCTTCTCGCTCTGTTGAGGATTGCATAACATTCGAGTTGGTGCGTACCGTTGCCCCCACCCCAGTCTTGACTAGAAATCGGTACATAGTCAGGGTCGATCCTAGATCCGTGTATAGCAATGGCGTTGAGTATGGACTACTGCGCCTAGTTGAGCGTATTGTAGAGTTTGCCCTTCAGAACCGCGACGAACGTGAAGTCAGGACGATGCTGTATTTTGGATTCGGGTCAGATGACGGAGATGTAGATGATTTTTGGGTAGTAATACCCTTCAGACGTTTGGCAGCTGAAGATATAGAGTATATATTAGTCCGTATAATGTAGGCCTCTCAAAGTAGTATAGCCTTCAATATGGACAACTTCACGGTAAATATTGACCGTGTATGCCGTGTTGCGGGTCATAGCGCCACACCTTATACTCTTAACTTCAATTCACAGGCTATTTTTAGACGGCATATAAACTTCGATCGTGGTTGCGGCTTTATGGCAGTGGTCTTAGCACGTATGTTTACTGTACTAAATACACGGGTCAAAAACATTTGGTTGCCTACGGTAGTGGAGCGTGCCCGTAAACTAGCTGTAGACTGTGAACTTGAATTTGACTGTAATATGGGTCCTGAAGAGCTGAGAAGGGTTGAACAGGAAATGAATGTTCGTATAATTGTATTTGGAATGGATGATCGTCGTAGGACTGTGTATGTTTTTAAAAGCAGTGTGAGAGATCGTACAAGACCCCTACTTATTTTAGGACTGTCAGGGACAACGTATCTCCCCATCCGTAATATAAGGGACCTTTACGCGAGTTATGATAAAAGTCGAAAATATGGGCGACATCATGATTAATGTAAGGGATGTATCGAGTTTGCGGATGATATAGTGAAACATTGTAAAGATTGCCACATGGTATGTGAGCAATGTAAAAGCTCCAAATGTGAAAGCCGTGTAGTTGAAGCTGAGAAGAGGGACTGTGATGTGTGTAGACGTACATTTTTCAATAACAACTGTTTTGAGCTCCATAAATCAATTGGCACGTGCAGGAAAATGAGAATCTGTGAATGTGGTATGTTTCACACAATGGATAATTGGAGAAAATTTAGGCATAAATGTGATGAAATTCACTGTCCTACATGCCAGGAGGAATATAAGGCGAATGGAGTAAAGCATGTATGTTACATGAAAGATGCTAAGCCTAAAAATAACCCTTGTATAACTGTATACTACGATATAGAAACATACACGAACGGCGAAACCAAAGAGGTTATTCCACAGTTACTTGTAAGCCAGACTATCTATGATGAGTGTATGGAGATCAAGTTTAATGAGTGTCACAAATGCGGTAAACGTAAAAACGTTTTTAAAACGAGTGCCTACGATAGCCCTGTGAAACTCTTTGTGTCCTATATTGTCAAGCTAGCGGACAAGTTCAAAAAAATGACTGTGTATATTCTCGCCCATAACGGGGAAAAATTTGACACACAGTTCCTTTATAAGGAGTTGCTTGAGCACGAGTCATCTAAGATATTTACAGGTGATCCCTTGAAAAAAGGTAACAAACTAATACAGATGCAGATAAGAGGTAATGTACAGTTTAAAGACACTTTATTATTCACACCTTGTAAATTAGCAAAGCTACCCAAGTCATGGGCGAAGTCACTGAAGTTTCAAAAGGATATTTCCCTTACACATTCCTCACTAGCGAAACTTTAAATTACGTAGGACTACCTCCACTAGGGTGTACCATTTTTGGGTCATTTTCAAAAAGTCAAGGTCCAGGAGTCTAATGTTGTGCCAAATGATGTCCTAAACACGAATTTAACAAGCATTTTCTAATCCAACAAATTTTGAATCCCCCCCACCCCTCTTGAAATTTTGCCCATCCCCTTTTCCTAAAAACCCCATATATCTAAACAACTATCAACTTTATCGAAAAATGTTATAGAATAAAGATGATTTAGAATCAAACGTTCTATTAGAAAAGTTCATTAAGATAGAAATTTACATAATTTTGAAAATTTTCATTTTCTTTTGTCCAAGAGCACCTTATTGTATTAATATGAAATAAGGTGCTTAAGTTACATTATTTATGAGTATATTGTGAGTATAATCCAAATTTAAAAATCCTTTTTTACATTGAATTTTAATAAACAAGCATTGTTTTTACTCTTATTGTTTCTTTTCAGACTGCTTTATTTGAAAAATAAATAAAAAATGAGTCAAACAGCTACAAAACAGCATGACTTTATTCTTGGTCGCTTGCAGGCTGATATTATGAGTTCATCTAAAATTGTTTTACCATCCAATAAAGATGTTCTAAGCCATTTTATTTATTTACGGAGAATGCAGTATAAGGGTCCAAAAGTTACAAAAGATTCTACTGTTAATGAAGTTCTACAGAAGCTACTAATAATATGGCAAAAAGCATGCATTCCTACTATAGATATTAGTAAAAACCCTAAAGGCAGGAAGATGCTGTTAAATCTAGAAGAAATGCATAATAATTTAATCAAGCACAAAAAAAGAGCAAGCTTTGAAAATGAACTCTCTAATTTCATGAAAATTATGGATTCCCTTTTTGACATCTCTTCTCAAAATGCCGTTGAATTAATCCAAAAAGACCGCATGAGAACTGAGCCTCAGAAAGCATATGATATTTCATTCTTAGAAGATCAAAGAACAAAACGAGAAACATGTTTAGGCTTGCTAGATGCAGATTATGCATCAAAAGTACAGCGCAAGTACATTAGATTAGAGAAAGAGAAGAAACGCAAAGAGAAACATAAATCAGTGAAGCAAGTGAGTGCTACAGCCAGAACATTAGAGACCCTTCTTTCTAGCACGACCAGTTCTGAGACAGACAGCTATGAAGAGTTTCCGACAGAACCTACAGCAGGACCTTCAAATGCTTCCAGCCCCAAAAATATTCTTGCCTCGCCATTGGTTTCCTCCACTGCAGACAGACTTAATCTCTCTATTGGACAACGGACTGTTTTTGCTGCTGCAGTAGCCATTAGGTGTGGCAAGGATATTGAAAAACTGTCTCTCTCCAGGACCACATCTGCAAGAGCCGCTCGAAAGACAAGAAAACGAAAATATGAAACTTGCATCAAGGATTTTACTCCTCCTGATCACTGCCTAGTACACTGGGATAGCAAGCTGCTTACTAAATCATGTTCAGAACAAGAAGACCGCCTTGCAATACTTGTTACTGGATACCCAAATGTAGAAAAACTTTTATCAGTTTCTATAATAGATGATTCCACTGGATTGTCTCAAGCCACTTCTGTATTTCAAAGTATTGAAAAATGGAACTTGAAGCAAAATGTCTTTGGAGTATCATTTGATACCACTGCATCCAATTCAGGATGGATGAAAGGTTCCTGTAAGTTACTTGAAGAACTTTTGCAAAAGAAATTGATTTGGTTAGCATGCCGCCATCATGTGGCTGAAAGAGTTTTGTGTGCTGTGTATGAAACCATTTTTGGCCCAAGTAAATCTCCTGAGTTTGAGTTATTCAAAGAATTTCGCGAGTCTAAATGGAAGAAAATTAATACGAAATCTACATACAATGTTCTTGATGTTAAATCAAGGTATCAAAGAGGCCTAAAGGAAGAATGTGTAGAATTTATGACCCAATGTTTAAGAAAATTTGACTGCTTTCCACGTGATGACTATAAGGAAGTTGCTGAAACAACTTTAATTAGGAGAGGTTTCCAGAGAAAACAGTCATTGGCGGAAACCTGGTGCAATGCACCGTGCCAGGTGGATGGCAATGATTTTGTATACAAATAAAATGTATGCTTTTGCCCACCAAGCATCATATGATGAATCATTGATTAAGAAATTAAAGAGAATGTGTCTATTTAATGCATTAATTTATGGAAAATACTGGCTTTTATGTTCTAATTCACTAGATAGTCCAGCTAATGATCTGAAGTTTTATCATGATTTGGTGAATTACAAGAAGGAAGATAGGGAAGTTGCAAATGCTGCTTTGAAATCTTTTGCCAATCATTACTGGTATTTGACGGAGGAAGTGGTCCCTTTGAGTTTCTTTGGATCGCTAAGTAATGATGAAAAAGATAAGATCGCAAAATCCTTTAAACAAATATCCAGTTCCAGAAAATTATGTATGTGGGCAACCTGTTTTCCCCATTTTAAAGGAAGACACAAAGCTTCATCAGCTAGTAGGTCCAATTTCATGGCATTTATTTCAATGCTGTGGGTCAAAACCAGACTCATGGATAAAGAAACCAGCATCAACATGGGAAGAGGTCGATGACTACAACAAACTAAAAAACATTCTTTCATCTATTAGAGTAGTCAATGATACCGCTGAAAGAGGAATCAAGCTGGTTCAAGACTTTCATGACAAATGTCAAAATGAAGAAGAATTTCAAGGTCTTTTGCAAATTGTGGAAGAGAATAGAAGACTAATTCCTGATCCTAGTAAAAAGACTCTTAAAAGAATGAAACTCAGTAAAGAATAGTTCATTAACAGATAGATTAGGTATTTTTATTTGCAGAGATTGTTTTAATTTAGAAGAGGCTGGTTTTTTTTTTGTTATTAAATATACCATAAATTGTCTTTTCTTATTTTTATGTTTAAAAAGCTCTTATATCAATGATTTCTAATTAAGAAACTTGTTTCTTTTTATTTTTTTGAGGAAAGTGTTGAATAAAGGAAAAAAAAAAACGATGGGACCTCACAACTATAGATAAAGTGTTAATTTTTAGCTTTATTTTATATATATATAGTTTTGAGGTTGTCTTCACTTTCTATAGGCTAGTTATAATAAAAACTAATTATGATTTGCATTATAAGTAGCAAATACAAAGCCCATCGCCGCGAAGCTGCATTGGGGGTGATGCTTCAAAGGTGGCGGTAACACCTTATTTAAGAAGAAAGCACTGCAAGCAAAAAAAAATTTAATTTAAATTTTTAAAAAATAAATGAAAATTTTCAAAATTAGGTAAATTTCTAATTTGATGAACTTTTCTAATAGAACTTTTGATTCTAAATCGTTTTTATTCTATAACATTTTTCGATAAAGTTGATAGTGTTTGAGATATATGGGTTTTTTAGGAAAAGGGGATGCGCAAAATTTCAAGGGGGGGTGGGGGGGATTCAAAATTTGCCGGATTAGAACATGCCTGTAAAATTCGTGTTTAGGACATCATTTGGCACAACATTAGACTCCTGGACCTTGACTTTTTGAAAATGACCCCAAAATGGTACACCCTAACCTCCACCCAAAAATTACTTTAACTATGAATGTATGAGTACAGATGAACGTGAAGATTTTAACCAATACTACAACAGTTTTAATAAATCTAGTCCTTATAATATAGCTGATGAATGTGAGCGTTATTGCGTGAATGATGTTCGCGTGCTTAGAGTATGTTTCCAGGCCTTTAGAAGGATGTACAATTTAGGGTTATGACTTTTTAATTTTTTGTCATAAATATTGTTTCCTGTATCATCAATCGATGAACCTTTGCTTGAAAACAATAAAAAAGGGCCTAATTCTTCAGAATTAAAAAAAAATGTCACCCCGAAAGCAAATATAGTATATTAGTATATTCGAGACAGCTGCATTGTACCATTCTAGATTGGTTACCTGATGATTATCATAAATTGTCCAATATCTTGCAACAATACCGAAAAGCACTAAATACTCTGGAAAATCACTGGAACAGAGACCCATCTGCAATAGCTATACCAAGGAGCAACCAATATTTATTATTTTATTAATTTTTTATTTTTATTTTGGGGTGAAGTTTTTTCAAAATATATCGAAAAAACTGTTATTTTCATTGTCGGGGGGCAAAAGTTCATCGATTTATGATACAGGAACATGAGGTTATAAAAATGTCATAACCCTAATGTACATAGGTCGTTTCAAATGCGATCCGTTGCAAGTCGCAACCACCATCGCCTCATTATGTTTTACGGTGTTCGAGAATAACTTCATGCCTAAAGACACCTTCGCCGCTATTCACAGAAACAATCCCCGCAGTTATGACCACAAGGCTATTTACTGGCTCATACACCTACATCAGCAGACAGGTGTATACATAAAGCACGCCCGCAACACGGGTGAAGTACCCATTAAGATTAATGGTCGTGTTTTTTGGGTTGATGGTCTAAGTGAAAACCGTGCCACTGGTGAGAAGACTGTGTACTCCTTTAACGGTTGCTGGTGGCACGGATGCCCCCGTCCTGAGTGTGGAATCGCAGGAGATATCCACGGTAGATCTCCTGCCGACTGTCTTGCGTGGACCCGCACCCGCGATCAACTTATAGGATCCCAGTTCACTCACAAAGTCTTGTGGGAACATGAGTATGATGCACGGATGGAGGCAGACGGACAGTTCCGTGAAGAAATAAACACGATCAAGCGTTCAATGGTGCTGGATCCTCTCAAATGCGGTGATAGCTTGTTCGGAGGGCGTACAAATCCCTTCAAGCTATACTTTCCGCCTACGGAGGGTGTGAAACTCCATTACTACGACTTCTGTTCTTTATACCCCTACGTGATGAAGAACAATCCGTACCCCGTAGGTGCGCCTGAGAAACTGGTGGGACCTGATCTACCCTCCATCGGCAAGTTCTCAAGAAATTTGAACGGGTACTATTTCGGCCTTTCTTTCGTAGACGTACTTCCCCCTCGCGATTTATGGATGCCGATCTTACCCGTCGTTATCGACCACAAGCTCATGTTTCCCTTGTGCGTGAAGTGCGCAGAAGAGAACAATGGTGATTGTGACCATACAGCCCACCAGCGTAAGATTAGAGGTGTATATACAAGTCCAGAGCTGGATCTAGCTGTTCGCCATGGCTACAGCATATTGAAGATACATGAGGTGTGGAGGTTTCAGAAGCTACCCAACCTTTTCACGCCATATATAAACGCTTTTTTGAAAGATAAGGTCGAAGCATCAGGGTATCCGCGAGGAGTTGATACCGAAGATGAAAAATCGGCCTATATTCAACGTTACCGTGACCGTGAAGGTATACAGCTTGACCGATCCAAATTGTAAAGAACCCTGGCAAGCGTTTTAGTGCAAAGTTGTGTCTAAACAGTCTTTGGGGAAAATTTGCACAGAATACCGGCAAAGGGAACGTTCATTTGGCACAAAGTTATAGTGAAGTCTGGGATTATGCCAATGCTCCCGATAAAGAGGTCATGGAGATCATGAATGTAGGTAATACTTACATAATAAAGTACAACAATACCGAATTGGCCACAGATACCTCACGGGTTACAAACATACCTGTGGCCAGCTTCACAACGGCCTACGCGAAAACTTTGGGGTTATTGCATTCTCTTGGCCGGAGGGTATTGTACGCTGATACAGATAGTGTGATATTCACAGAGAGGGAGGGCGAATACATGCCTCCTATTGGTGAATTCCTCGGTGAGTTGACTGATGAGATCAAGGATGAGTATGGAGACGCCGCATACGCCGACTCTTTTGTCTCAACAGGACCAAAAACGTATGGGGTACGGGTGAGGGTGGGGGGGAGGATATGAAATATATCGTGAAGGCAAAGGGTATCACGCTCAACCATGCGAATCGGCGGGTCGTTAACTTTGAATCGTTGAAGGATCTAGTGTGTTTGGATGATGATGATGAGGGTGATCGGCCTCCCCAACTAACTGTAGGCACCCACAATTTTCGGGCGCAGAAGCTGGGGGCGTGAAGGAACTTAGGGGTACAAAGGTGTGCCGTAACACCTATAGGAAGCGTTACCAGTTACCTGGTACCTATGATACCGTACCCTTTGGATACCATAACCTTTGATGTGCCTATTGTTAACTTATTTATCACACGTATTTGTAAATATATATGTCTTGAATATAATCTTTGATGTGTCTATTGTTAACTTATTTATTACACGTATTTGTAAATATATACACCTTGAATATTTCGTTTATTAAATAAATCGTGTTTCAATTAGCGTTTCAATTTCTCCTTTGTGTGTGTGTTGTGTGTGGTGTGTGTGTGCGACACAGGTGAAAGTTCTAAGCTCCGCCCACTGTAAGACCAGCAACGTGAGTCATGCTACTACCTGGGCTTCCCTGCGTGCTCAGTTGATCGCAGTAAGCCCTGGACATCGGACGTGTATTCTCCCGCGTAGACAGAAAATAGTAATGGCTACCTTTAATATTGCTTGTTCAACGTTTATGAAATGGTATTCTGCAAAGTGTCAAGATGTGGTGGATACTGAAAAACTTCCTATTCCCCCCTCCTTTGCCTCTTTTAAGACTACATTGAATCGTGCGAAGGAGCAAGATGTACAAATACTCTATGGCTATTCTGGTGAGAGCATTGTAGGCTTTCGTAGCACAGACGATGTATTGAAGTATGTTATAGACCTAAGCTTTATAAAGGCTCACATATACCGTGAAGTAAAAGAAACAACGCGTGCAGAAGAGAAGCAACGGATATGGATAGTGAGTCTTATTGATGGGTGGTGTGACAAGCGATATTATGTCATGTTACACCATACCGAGTACTCGTACCCTGCGACTGAAAATGTAAATCTCGTCATCATGGAGAATCTTAAGTATTTTTATCACTATATTAATGTATATCATGATGAGGTTTGTAGTGAGGTTGTGGCTAATGCCCTGTGTGAGTTTTTAACAGACTTTAGAGACGAGTATCGCTTGTTAAACAAAAAGGAAAAATATGGGCATATGTTCCTCTCAAATAGTGCGCCGGAGTGTGAAGACGTTTAGTTTGTGGAAATGGTGAGTGGTAAAACAATAAAACCGTTATAAAATGTGTTTTGTTCGTGAAAATTACCCTGAAGGAAAATGCCTGGTGCGTATTCGGGGGAGTGGGGGTGATAAAACATTAAAACTGAAATTAATTCTTGTATCGGAAAATTTCTCAAAACACCTGCCCAATATAATGGGATACAACGATTCATGTTGGATCAGCGCCGTACACGTTTCATTAGATTATGGTGTGACTCGCTCCTCCCGTCGAACCGTCGCACTGCATGTGCCTCATAGTTTTCTCAGAGCTGAACCGAGTGGACGTGCGCTCCTCGAATACGATGGAACTTCCTTTGAGCAGCATTCTCAACGCCGTGTACGATGTGTCCGTGACGAAGTCGTTGCGCGTGTTCAGGCGTAAATCCGGTGTTGTTAACTATGTACTGGAAATGGATTGTAGACGAACAAACAAACAAACGGAATGTTGTCTATTTAAGTGTCGAGATGACTAGAATCTTCGCGATAGTTGAGAAGTGGAGTGAAGATCGTTATAAAATTCCTACAGGTGTAGGTACAAGAAGAGAGCAGATTAGTGACACCCACTCATACGCCGTTGTATGTACGTTGTGTATAAATAACGATCGGCCATGCATTGATATACGGTTGATGTGGAAGAATGCTTCTGATAATAACGCTCTTGTTCCTACGCGAAACCGTTTCATCCTCGACAGAATGTTTGAAATCGTCGGATTCCGCAAGCTGAAGCCTATATTAGACGCGCGTGTTACGGATATGCTTTATTTTGATACGGTACTTGAATACGCATACACCGCTCTGCTCGATGGGTTTACCGAGTGTAGGGCTGAACAAGGTGAGAATGGTCTAGAGCTGGACGTTTATTTAAAAAGTTTACTTTGAAATATCATGAACTTTGGTACAAAGCAATTGATCGGTACAGGGCTGAGCTCACCTACACCGTTCACCCTGAAGAACTATTTCTTTATATAACAAGCAGCTGTCGTAACGACTTAGAAGATTATTTCAATTGCCGCTACGTTGAGTGAAGATGAGTTTACGATTGAAAAGCTCGCGTCGGTAGAAATAAACCCTCGATTGGAAAGGCGTGTTTATAAACTTGTGTTTAATAATGTGGCTAACGATGAACTCTTTATGCGTGCTTTGGATTGTATTCTAGACGTATTTAAAGATAACTTGCCAACCGAATGTAAAGTGGGCACAAAAATAGTACTGAACGAAATGAATTCTCTTTATATAGAATACAGGTTTCCCTATACATTAAGCAGTGAAATATTATTAAACCGCGTATACTGCGTAATGCAGAGTAATAACGATGTAAATGTAGACTCGAATACGTGTGAGTTTAGTGTATTGAAAAAAAAGTGAGTGTATTTATATATTTAACATATGTGTGTGTGTATATATTTTTTTTTCTCCTGTACTGTTATATTGGCGGTTATACGTTTTGTAGTTCTTATTTTTATTGTGCGCGGTAGAAGATAAAGTGCATGTATTTATTTATTTAACATAATTGTCTGTATACTGTATATTTCTGCTATATTGATGGTTATATTATTTCTTATTTTTTATTTTTGTTTTTTTATCATTCCAATGTATATTTATTTTCTATGTATTTCCATAATATAATTGTGTGTATATATATATATATATATATTTCTCCTGTACTGTTATATTGACGGATATATTTTTTCATCATATGCATATTCCTCGTTCATATTTCTTAAACTATTATTATTTTTAACTGATCATTCGAATGTATATTTATTTTCTATATATTTACAATAAACAGAATGATGTAATGTTGTTTGATTTAATTCTTTTGTTTGTAAACAGTTATGCCAAATGGCTGGTTACGCCTTCTAAACCTACTAGCGGAATTCTAAGCCAACTTTTAAGAATTAATTAAATAAATGGTACAATCTGGCAACTTAATAATGTATACCTGAACAATTAAAAACGGCAACTCGTGTGAATTAAAATAAATGGTGGTATCTAGCAACTCGCCCTAATAATGTATACCTGAACAGTTAAAATAAAAAGTGGTATCTGACAACTCAACCTGAACAAGCCACTTACGCTATCTAAGCCAACTGGCTGATTAGGAGTCTATAAGAGGACGGCGGGTCGGCTGAAGCGTTATTATGCACTTGGCAGGAGCCAGGTGAACAACTCTCTTCCTTTCTCTCCTTCTCCTGTCTTTCTCTTGGGGGATAACGCCGCCTCCAAGTTTCATGACCCCTTGTTGCACCTGCAGCATCCCCCACCCCCCCTTTGCAGCATTGAATTTTTGCATAATCGCCTCCCCCTTTGCAACATACCCCCTCCCCCACCCCCTTCATTGCATGCCCCCTTTGCACCATTGATCATTATATCTTGCAACATTCTTGCACTCGTCCATTCTGCGGCTATGCTACTCTCCCGTTACCGGTATGGGCGTCTGCATAGGAAGGACAAGCTGGTATCAGGACAAAATCCCCCCGTGGACAAAATCCCCTCGCGGACAAAATCCCCCATGGACAAAATCCCCCCGGACAAAATCCCCCGAAGGCTTTATTAAAAAAAGAAGAATACGACTGACTTTATTAAAGAAGAAAAATTAAAAACACAATAAGAATAAGAATAAGAATAAGAAAAGAGGCTTACAGAAACGGATTACAGAAACACGGATTACAGAAAAAATATCAAGATGACAATGATTTTGCCTTAAAAATTCGAATGATACCTGCTCTAGCTTTTGTGCCTCCAGAAAAAGTTGTTGATGCTTTTGAACAATTATACGATTTTATACCAGTGGAAGGTTTGCCAATTCTCGATTATTTTGAAGATAATTATATTGGAAGGCCATGCCGACGAGGACGAAGAGAACCCACTTTTAGCATTTCTATTTGGAATATGTACTCAAGAACAATTACAGAACTTCCACGTACAAATAACTCTGTCGAAGGCTGGCATAGACGCTTTGCATCTCTAACAGGATGCTCGCATCCAAACATATGGAAATTTTTAAAAGTTTTAGGGCAAGAAATAAGCTACCAACAGGCATTTATTTCTCAAATTATCGCTGGCTTGCCGACAGAACCGCAAAGGAAGAAGTATAAGTCTTCTTCTTCTCGCATTTTGAAAATTGTACAAGACTATAACAACAGGTCTATTTTTGATTTTCTTAAGGGAATTGCTTTTAATTTGTCTTTTTAAATTTTGAATTTTGTTTGACTTTGTGTTTTTAATTTTTCTTCTTCAATAAAGTCAGTCGTATTCTTATTTGTTTGCCCGGTTAGGTAATTGTACGCCCTTGACGATTGGTTAGGTTAAGTCGTGATATTTTTGTTAAAACTTTAATAAAGTCAGTCGTATTCTTATTTTTTTAATAAAGCCTTAGGGGGATTTTGTCCGCGGGGGGATTGTGTCCGGGGGGGTTGTGTCCGGGGGGATTTTGTCCGCGAGGGGATTTTGTCCACGAGGGGATTTTGTCCACGGGGGGATTTTGTCCTAGAAGCGGACAAGCTGGCGCTTCACGCTCGTATAGCAATGTACTGCAACAGGATAGACTCCAACAAGGGGATTACCAGTTCGGACAACCGCAGGTGGCTTACCAAGGCCAACCATCTGCTGCTAAGAATGTGCAAGCTAAGAGGGATTTGCAGTGCAAGTATTGTAAGAAAAATGGACATGTTATGAAAGACTGCTGGAAAATGAAAGGTTTGTGTTTGTTGTGTGGTAGCCAGGGACACAGAGCTAGTATATGTGATAAAAAGCGTGACCTAACGAGTGCTAGGGATGAAAGTGGAGCTGAAAGAGTGGTCTTATGTTATGGGTGTAATGATCCAGGGCATCATGCGATTAGTTGTCCGGTGATTGCTCAGATAAGACAAAGAAATCAGATTGGTAAGGGTAGAGAGACTATTGGTGAGCCTGGAACGATGGGAGCGAATAATGTGAGTGGGGCACAAGCAGAAAATTTAAATTAGGAAGCTCCGGTCTGGAGGGAACACGACCGGAGCGAGTGAATGATGAACGTGTGGGTGAAATGTACGAGTGTGTGACGTTCCCCGCACGGAAATGTTAGAATGGGAACGAATTGTTAATAATTCTGACCTTGACCCAAATGCCAGTGAATGGACCGCGGATGTTCAGTGTGAGCAACGTAGTCCATTACCGCAGCGTGAAAAAAAAGACGAAGGAGAGCGAATGGTGGAAAATACGATTGTGTACTTGGCTAATGAATGCGTAGGTTTAAAGAGTGGAAAACTGTGGAAGGTACCAGTGGAACTGAATTGTACGGAAACTGAAGCGATGTTGGATTCAGGTGCTCAGTTTTGTCTCATTAGCAGGGATGTTGTTTCTCGTATGTCTAACTTTGAGATTGATGACAGTATGCACATTAGGTTGAAAAGTATTGGAGAAGGAGATCGGTTGGTTGGGAAGGGTATGTTGACTGCGCAGGTGGTAATTCATGGTATCGATTTCGGTATGTGTAATTTTTATGTGGCAAATAACTCAAATAACTCTCCATATGAGATCGTCCTGGGTAAAAACTTTTTTGTTAGTAAGGGTTTAATAATTTATGCGAGGAAGAGATGTATAAAACGTACTGGCCCTAGTGGGGAAACAGACGAGTTGTATTTCAATAATGAACAGAACAGATGCGTTAGGGTAGTATCAAAGATACCAGTGTACGTTGCAGAGAGTGTATTGTTAGATAGGAAAAATTGGAATTTGGTTAAAGTTAGAGTATCGTGCGATGTCGTTAAGGCTAGGAGGAAATGCGTGTCCTGTGTAAGGAATGAGGAAAATGCCTTGGTTTTTGATGAATTTGTAGATCCAGAGTTAAAGATGAAAATTGAATTGTGGCCTGGGTTAATTGAATGGGATAGTGCGGAAAATGAAGTATTAGTTCAGTGTAATTCCTCGAAAGAAGTAAAACTAAAGGAAGGAATGAGACTAGGATTTGCATGTTCAATGGTATACGAGGATGAAATTGTGGTGGTTGAGAATGATAAGACTAACGTGCATATAGGGACTTTGGTGCATAATGTAGTGTCTGGTGAAAATGAGGCGAGTGACTGGGGTAAAGAGGAAATGATGAAAGAGGTGCTATTGCCGGAGGGATTGAGTAAAGATGAGCGTGAAAAGTTGGAGCGAGTACACTAATATGGAAGAACAAGGTGTTGAGTAAGGGTGATAGTGATGTAAGACGTGCTGCTTTGACTTCACATAAGATAGAATTGTACGATTATACGCCATTATGTCAACGTCCTAGAAGATTTGATCGGGAAACTAGTTTGGAGATGAAACGCCAGTGTAAAGAATTATGTATGCTTGATATAATTGAGCCTAGTAAGTCTGCATGGAGTTCACCTTTGGTGCCTGTGCGAAAGAAGGATGGGTCGGTTAGATTATGTATTAATTATAGGAGAGTGAATGCGGTAACGAAAGATGATAAATTTCCTATGCCTAATTTGCAAGATTTGGTCTTTAGCATGCATGGTATGAAATATTTTACATCATTAGATCTCGTGCGTGGATATTATCAAATGCCATTGGAGGAGAGCAGTCGGGATTTCACTACATTTATAACTGAGCATAGGCAGTACCGGTTCAAGTCGGTTTAATTTGGGTTGAGAACAGTGCCTTTCAAAGGGAAATGCAGAGAGTGTTAGATGGTTTTACATAGACGAAAGTTATTGTGTACCTTGATGACGTATTGATAATGGAGCGAAGTGTTGATGAGCATATAAAGTTAGTAGATCTGGTTTTGCAAAGGTTGTTGGATGCTGGTATGAAAATAAAGCCTGTTAAATGTAAGTGGATGAGTGAGAAAGTGCCATTTTTAGGTCATATCGTGAGTAGTAAAGAAATGAGTAAAAAGCCTGAGTATGTACAGCAGGTGATTAATTTTGGAAGACCACTTGATGTGGGAGGGGTGAGAGAGTTTTTAGGGTTAGTAAATTTTCAACGAAAATTTATACCCCATTGTTCCGAAATAGCAGAACCTCTGTCTCGGTTAACTGCAGGTAAAAGGAAAGATAAAGTAGTTTGGACAGAAGAGCGTGTGAATGCGTTTGAGGTGTTAAAAAAGGCTATGTATGAGGATATTGTGTTAACCTTTCCAGACTATTCTGAGAATGCTGATATGTTAGTTATTCGTGGATGCGTCAAGTGTCGGTGCAGGTGCGTGTTTGGTTCAAAAGCAGGAGGGTATAGACAGAGTTATCTCGTATGCATCTACTACATTTAATAGAGCGGAGCGAAGCCACTCAGTGATAGAACGTGAATTGGCGGCGATGAGGTGGGCAGCAAAATTCTTTAGACCATTCTTACTTCGGCGCAAATTTATATTGTATACTGATCATAGGCCGTTGATTTATTTGACTAGTATGAAAATGATTGACAGCAGGCTTGCACGTACGATGGATGATTTGAGCGAATATACTTTTGAAGTGCGATATATTGAAGGTAAGAATAATGTATGTGCTGATGCGATGTCTCGACAGCAGAATCACTGGACTAGAGATGAATGGTGTGAGGTTGAATTGAGAAATGAGCTGCCAGAAGGTTTAGAAGTAATTAAGGAAGTGGCCGGTGGAACACAGTCTATGTTTGAAAGTTTGAAGATAGTTTTGAACGAGCAACAGATTGAGGGAGTGCCTGAGAGTTTGCAATAATTTAGAGGAAAAGTGGTGGATGAGCTGCTGAAGCATGCTAAATTGTACAAGCTGAATAAGGGTGGTAGGAGTTTGAAAGAATTGAAACACATGAAAGATGTCAGAGTAATGCCAGACATAAAAGTTTTACTTCTGGTCAGTGATATGTTTAGAGCTAAGATTTGGGTGCATTTTATACCTGAATGTTCAGTTACGTACATTGGATTTCGTGTTAAATGAGAGGAAGGGTTGAAAGAAGTCAATTTGCAGAGTTTGGGAGGAATTCACTTTAATCCTGTAAAGAAGATGAGCGAGTTTATGAAAGATGTAGAAATGGTAGGGCATGTAGATCAGAAGGAAGTAGAAATGAGTAAAAAGGATATGGAGAGAGGAGAATTGAAGGAAGATTTAATGCCATTAAATTTATTTATGAAAGAAGTTGGACATGAGCGAGAGAGAGAGTTGGAATCTTGTGGTCATGAAGGTGGTCCAGTAGCATGGTCATGGATCACTGTAGATAGATACAAGTTTTGTGCGTTTCTGGACATGGGAGCTGTAGTATGTTTAGTGAGAGAGAGTGTGATTAAGCATTTGTGTGATAAAGGGGTAGAAGGAAAATTTGAAGAAGTGTGTGCCAGTTTACAAGGGCTTGGTGCGAAATTCAATGTCAAGACTGGTGAAACTTAAAGTTAAGAATGCGTGTGGCGAGTATGAGTTTCCTTTTGCGATTGTGAAGGATACTATTATACCAGTATGTTTTTTACTGGGTATCAACTACTTGGAGAGGGCTGATACAGTATTAGATTTCAGAAACGTTACAGTAGTTATGGAAATGAATCGGCAATTAACATCTGGAGTGTTCATTTGGAATATAATGAGAAGGAAACACTGCGTTGGTTATGGGAGAACTTTTTACCTTTGAATGAAGTTGATAATTTGCAAAGTAGGGTAAAAGTTTTAAATGAAATTCGAAAAAGGGTTCTGAGTGGAGAAGAAATGGACTGTAATAATAAAAAATTTAAAGAGTATGTGCCCCATAGACCACATCTGAGTGTAATTCAAAATGTTTGGTGAGGTGGGATGAGAAAAAGAAAATGTGGGCTGCAGTAGTGGATTTTCAATTGCTAGTACATATAGTTGTGACTTTTCATGTGTGTCTCGCGCATGTTGGAAGGACAAATTGTGTGATTTAGTGGGCAGGTATATATGGCATCCGAGGTTAAGTATGGTAGTTCGGGATGTATGTAGGACATGTGAGCAATGCCAGAAGATGAAAGTGGGACATATGGTGACGTTTCCTCCAACTTTAAAAGTGATAACAAGGTCATATGAACTTGTGGCTGTAGATGTGGTTGCATTGCCGAAGACGTTTAGTGGGTATATTGGTGTTTGGTTTGTGTGGACCATTTTAGCAAGTTCGTACATGTGCAACCAATTCGGAATAAGGGTGCTCAGTCGGTGTCTGATTCTTTTGAACGAATGTTGAATTCAATGTTGAAGGTACCGGTGCGAGTCTTGAGTGATAATGGCCCTGAATTTCGGTCAAGTATGTTTGGAGATATGTTGAGCAAGTACGGAATACAGCATGTATGCTCTAGTCCCTATAAACCTGCGTGTAATGGAGCGGTTGAGCGGGTGAATAGGACTATAACAGAGTTTTTGAGAAATTTGTGTGGGACGAGTGGTAAATGGGATGAGGGGTTGACAAAGGCGGTAATGCTTTATAATCAGACTGTACATTCGCAGACTGGTAAGCCACCTGCACAGAAATTAGCAGAGGGCACCCTGGGACGAGGCGAGCTGTTACCTATTCCCTTTGATGAACAATTGACTTGGCGTGAAGGTCACCCTAACTTCATCCCCTATGGAATAGGCGTGAAGGTTCTTAGGAAGTTAATTACTACAGATAGAACTTTGAAAATGAGTGAGAGATATGTGGGTCCATACTCGGTTAAAAAAGTTATGGAAGGGGGAGTTTCGTATGTTGTAAAATGAAAGTGAATGTTTGAGGGTGCATCATACGCACCTGAAACTGTTCGGGGAACCGCCAAAGTATTTGGAAGAGTACTTCGAGCGACAACGTATGATAAAGGAGTTGGGAAATTGTGTAGATGAATATGAGGGAGTGATAGAAAGATGGTTGGTGGAACCCGTTAGTAATGTGGAGAGTATCAATGTGGAGAGAGCAAGATTAGAGGAGTCACGACTGGAATTGAAGGACAATGAAAATTCTCGCTTTGTGAGGATTACACGTAGATGCAACTGGGAAGAGTCGTTTGAAAGCGAGACTCGAGTAAATAAAGTTAATAAAAGAAGGTATAAGAGAAGATTGTTGGGTAACACAAGTTGCAAGAAAGGTTTTGAAAGGAGTATGACATGGCTGAATCGTGTGCTGAAGTGGAAAAGGGATGTGTCGGTTCAAACGGAAGACACCTTAGAATGTTTCTGTAATGTGAGACGAGCTGAGCTGATCGATGCGGCTGTACAAACCGAAATAGTTTTAGATGAAGCTTGTAAGGAAGTGAATGGGTGCGAGAAAGATCCAGTAGAGGATGAGGATGTTGAAGAAATGACATGGGATAATTCGGTTATTGCGAGTAGCTCTTATTTGTGGCAAGGGACCATCATGAATGAAAAATGCGAGTCAAAAGGAGGGTAAGGCATTCCTCTATGAATAGTTTTAATGGCGAACAGTTTGGTAGCAATGAGGTGGATATGTACGAGTTAGAGGATTCGGTGTTTGAGGGAGATGATTTGGGTGATGAGTGCGTGCAGAGGCAGGATAAATGTTTGAATATTAGGAGGGTTAGTTGTGTGGTTCCAATAAATAGATTGTCCATTAGTGGGAAAATACGCTTTGAGGAAATTGAAGGTTATGCGTGTACTGCCAGTCGAATGAGCATCAATGTGAGTCAGTCAGAGAGAGGAGTTAGCGAGAATGTGGGTCATGAATTAGAAAGATCAAGTGTGTTAGAACAGAGAGTGAACAGACTGAAAGTGCAGTGTGTAGTGAAAAGCTGAGCCGAAATCAGGCCCTAGAACTCGTTCTAAGGGTACTGTGCCGGAAATTTCAAATGTGCAAGTCCATACAATTGAGTATAAGGTTAGACATAATAGAAATGTCTAAGTTTTGTAGCATTTCTTTGATATTATCGAAATTATATTTGGATTATTTTTACTCTCTAATTAAACTTGTATATAAACTTGTATATGAAAAATAGACTCCTGTATCTAAATTTGCATGTCATAGACAATAAGAATTTTTAATTTAGGGAGAAAATAGCATTAATTACACTGGTCTACAGCCAAAATGCTTCGGAAATAAAAACAGTCAATCTTTACTAATTTTGGGTTACTGAATACGAAAATGATGCCTAAAATTGCCAATTGGCTCTATTTATAAAGATATCAGGCAACCCTGCACCCTACTAACTGGACTGCATCTGTCGCGTAATATGTAGACGGCTGCGACACATCGACGCATTGACTCTACTGCGCATGAGCGTAGTTATATTTTTTTTTTAATAAATTAATGTAAATATATACATATATATACAATAAAATGTAATTTTAAATTTATCTATTACATTATGTATTTGTAGATTATTTATTAAAAAATAGATTGGATCATTTTAACATATTGCTTCCCATAATGTTTTTTATATTAATATAAATGGAATACTAACCTAACTTAACCTTACCTAATTTAAAATTATTAAAATGCAATGTAATTACATTAATTTATTAAAATAAAAAAAATATAACTACGCGCATGCGCAGTAGAGTCAAGGCGTCGATGTGTCACAGGCGTCTACATATTACGCCACAGCATCAGTTCATCCGCGGAAGTCATACAGTGCACCCTTGTCAAACTCTTTTTAGTGTTTGCTTTTGAAACTGAATTTTTTTCAGCCTAATTTGAACAAAGATGCCTCGTAATTGCGTGAACAGTGTAGATAACTTCTGTCATGTTTCTGGAGAATTAACTTTTGCATCACAAAAGCGTGCTATAACCGCCGTGATTAGGAAAGCCTATCACCTTTATTTTGACTGTAAGATTGGAGATCAGGACAAGAGCTGGGCCCCACACATATGCTGCAATACTTGTGCAACAAACTTTCGCCAGTGGTTGAATCGGAAAAGGAAATCTATGCCTTTTGCAGTGCCAATGGTGTGGAGGGAACCAACAGATCATGTCAGCAATTGTTACTTCTGCATGGTGCCTCCAGTCAAGAAAGGTATTTCCAAGAAGAAAAAGTGGATTTTACAATATCCGAATATACCCTCTGCTATACGCCCGGTACCTCACGGCGAAGGACTACCCGTTCCTGAGCCCCCACACTCATTCCCCCTGGAGTCAGGGGACGAGGAGAATGAAGGAACCTGCGAAACTTGTGAGCCTTCAACTTCACAAGACCCTGAATTTGTTTATAACTTTACATCTTCTAAACCGCACATGATAACTCAGAATGAATTAAACGACCTTATCAGAGATTTAGAACTGCCAAAGAGTAAGGCAGAGCTGTTGGGCTCCAGATTGCAGCAGTGGAATCTCCTCGCTGAAAATGTTAGAGTGTGTAAGTTTCGTGACCGTCAAAAAGATTTTGTCCCATTCTTCATCATGGAAGGTGACCTTGTAGCTTGCAACGACATCGATGGTCTGATGGCAGCTCTCAACATTATTCACAATCCTGATGAGTGGAGACTGTTCACTGATTCATCGAAGTTGAGTCTAAAAGCTGTTTTGTTGCATGTTGGCAACGTATTGCCATCAATTCCAGTTGGTCATGCAGTCCACATGAAGGAAACATGACAAGATGATGAAGCAACTTAAGAACTGCATAAACTATGACAAACATCAGTGGCAGGTTTGTGGTGACTTGAAAGTTGTTGCTATCGTGCTTGGACTGCAGCCGGGATACACAAAGTATAGGACTTTATTCTATGTCAAAGGGATAGTCGGGCTAGAAGTTGAAGATCACCGTAACTCGATACAGTTCTACCGGCATTTTACCTAACTCTGCGAGGCTCAGGCTAACTCTGGCGAGGTCTAACTCTGCGAGGCTGCCAAGAGATGAATTTCTGCCGGCATTTTCTATATTACCTCTTTAGATGGTCGAATTCGACTAGACTGAAGTATTGCTGTTTCCTGTGTGAATGGGATAGTCGGGCTAGGACTTTGAATCATTCATGAAGGATTGGCCAATCAGATTAAATATAATTTCTTTGTAACTTGATAATATTCGGCCAAATAAGGTTCAAATGTATTCGCTAATTATATATCACGTGACAGGATGTGACGTAGCCGCTGCGCTATACGGTTTTATCGGGACCGGAAGTGACCTTGATAAAAGACTCGGCCAAAAGTGGGCGGGGCTTAAAAGAGCCGAGCGGATGTAATATCATTGAGGTCGAAACAGGATGTGACGTAGCCGCTAACGCTATACGGTTGTTTTTTGCTCGACAGGAAGTGATGAGTCAAAAGGTGCTGCGGCGTATTGCTCCGGGTAATACTAAGCCGAAGCAATAGCACGATCTGAGACATCGACATAAAACCCACAGACGAACATAAGAGAGTATGGGCATAAATCAGAGAGATAGAAAAATTAAGACAAAAAATAATAAACCAAAATATAATGGATATATAATATCATGAAAAATAATAAATAAAAAAAATAATAAAACATACTATATAGTGGGCTGATTCATTTTAGCTGTTCATTGATTCATCGAAGTTGAGTCTAAAAGCTGTTTTGTTGCATGTTGGCAACGTATTGCCATCAATTTCAGTTGGTCATGCAGTCCACATGAAGGAAACATATGACAACATGAAGCAACTTTTGAACTGCATAAACTATGACAAACATCAGTGGCAGGTTTGTGGTGACTTGAAAGTTGTTGCTATCGTGCCTGGACTGCAGCCGGGCTACACTAAGTATTGCTGTTTTCTGTGTGAATGGGATAGTCGGGCTAGGACTTCTCATTACATCAAGAAGGATTGGTCACTCCGACACTCATTGGAACCTGAAACAAACAATGTTCAGTATCCTCCACTTGTAGAATCGAGCAAGATTTTGTTACCACCCTTACACATCAAACTGGGCGTCATGAAAAATTTTAAGGCTATGGATAAAACGGGGGCAGCTTTTAAGTACTCGGTGGTAAATTCCCAAAGCTCAGTGAAGCAAAAATCAAGGAGGGTGTATTTGTTGGTCCACAGATCCGCGAGCTTCTTAGAGATGAGGAGTTCGACCGTATCCTAGGTGGTGAGGAGAAGACAGCGTGGAATGCTTTCCGGTTAGTAGCAACGAATTTTCTCGGAAATACCAAAGCTGACAATTACAGGGAGCTGGTGGAAAACCTGCTGTTGTCCTATCAAAAAATGGGCTGCAATATGTCTTTAAAGATATATTTCCTCCATTCGCACCTGGAATTTTTTCCGGCCAACTGCGAAGCAGTCAGCGATGAACATGGTGAACGTTTCCACCAGGATATCTCAGCGATGGAGAAACGCTACCAGGGGAAATGGAGTCCATCATTGTTAGCAGACTACTGCTGGACAATAACAAGAGATGCTCCAGAAGTTGAATACAAGAGACAAGCAAAGAAGCGACGGGTTGAATCAATATAAGTGACTGCATTATACAGGTATGTTACTAATATATGGTATACATATACGCAAAATGTGTAAATTAAATTTTCTTGGAAACTGTAGCCAATCGACTGTTTTTATGGTCATATTCGTTTTCAGCACCCCAAAAATCCATAATCGGAAACACATTTTATCTCCGAAGCACAAACTTTTTCAAAATTTGTAGACCAGTGTTATTTGTTTTATAGGGTACTTTTATTTAGTATTGGCAGTAATTACTCGTAAATTAATGCACGGCTGTTTTTTTTAAACTTTAAAATAACTAATGACTAAGAATGTAATAAGGAATAGGTATGTTTTTTCATTGAAATTAGGGCACTGGCACGGTTATATATGTGTTTGAAACATCATAAAGGTGGGGTATCCAGAGAGAAAATTATGAATCAATTAACGGACCCAGAGAGAACTAACTACCACCTGCACGCCTGCTCCATTTCTGGATGAACTGCTGGTGTACAGGATCAATGTTAGTGAATGTTCATGCATAACTAATTACCAGCTTACATGGTTGCGCCGTTTCTGGATGAACTGCTGGTGAACAGGATCAATGCCAGTGAATGTTCATGCAGAACTACTTTACTTGCCAGCTTGCACGGTTGCGCCATTTCTGGATGGATTGCTTGGTGAACAGGATCAGCGGGAATGAATGTTCAAGGACACAATTTCGTGTTTCTCATTGTATGAAGATGAAGAGCAGATGCCTGGCAAAGAAACGGCTGGCTGCATGTAACTGCTTCGCTGATTTTTCTGTTATCCTAAGTTTTATTAATTTAAAAAAAAGGTGAATGGCTAAAAGTGTATAGAGAAGGTTTTTTTCTGAAAATGTTTGGGTCCCTGTTTTTGTTCAACAATTGAATTTATTTTATATTTGTCATAACTTTATTTGTCTGTATATACTGCAGGTTTGGGGTAGCATATTCATATCGGTATTTACTACTCGTGTATCTCATTAATTAGGGCATAGGGAGAGTGCTTACTTGTAAATATGTATATAATTGGGTATGTTCTTCTGTATCAGTGTAATTACGTGTATTGATTTTGTAGGTATAATATATGTACACTGTACAGGCTTATTAATATTGGTAAGCTAATAGTTTTGTATAGGTAAATTGAGTATTCTGTATTATTTTTTTCCCTTTTTGTATTTAAAGAACTTGCAATATTTTATTAGGGAAACCAGTCTGTCTGTCTCTCATAAGTGTGTGTGTGTGTGTGTGTGTGTGTGCTACAGAATGTATGGTTAGAATGAAATTTTATTTCATTGTTAGGGTGGGGAAGTGTAACAGGGAGCATGTTGTGATTTTTGGATGATCCGTTGGGTGGTTGGTTGTATGGTATATGAAACGTGGCTGAATTTCGTGCGTGCTTGGACTTTTGAATTTAGGTTGCTTGAAAGCGGACAGCTGGTCTTGAACTGTAAATTTTGGTGATTAAAGCGCGTAAAGGAAACTTTGTATTAGGTGAATCATTAATGCTGTACATGATTGAAAATCCTAAAATATTGTGCATATTGAGCTATTTTTAGATATCTTTTAGAGTGATACATAAATGTTTTCATATTAGATTTGGTTGGAGAGACAGCATACTGTAACACAGTTACCTAAGAATTGTCCTCTGCAAAAGAGGTAGGCTGTATGTTATAAATTGGTTTCTATGTGTATATATATAATGTATATATCTACTTAGGCTTTTTATTATTGGAGAAATGATATTTATGTAAGTGGTGTTTTATTAGTTATTTTCTTCCGAATTTTATTAGGAGGAGTTGGGAGCCAGACCTCGCAACTTCTTGCAAGCTCTCTAAATAAACCTGTTTTTACAAGTGCCAGTTATTTAAATATTTAATATTGTAGGTTAAGTTTAAGTTAAGATTAGATTAAGTTAGGTTAGGGTTAGGTTAGGTTAAGTTAAGGTTACGTTTAGGTTACGTTTAGGTTAGCATAAGTTAAGTTTAGGTTAAGTTTAGGTTAAGTTAAGTTTTACTGTTCCTGGCTGGGACGGCCTCGCGCTGTAAAGGGAACATATATATGTTTGTGGAATCCTGGTCACGGTAACAATACGATAATTCAGCAACTGGGATACTCAAAAGTGTGTTCACGGTTTGTTCCTCGCGAAATGACTGAAGATCACAAAGCCCAAAGAAAAGAAATTGCTTCCGAGTCGTTGGTTCGATACGAGACAGAAGGGGATGACTTCCTTTCACGAATTGTGACTGGGGATGAGACTTGGGTACACCACTTTGAACCTGGAACAAAACGCCAATCCATGGAATGGCATCACGCAGACTCCCCACGCAAGAAAAAGTTCAAAATGGCTTCCTCTGCAAGAAAGTTTATGACCACCATCTTCTACGACATGAAAGGGGTGATTCTGGTGAACATTATGAAGAAAGGACAAACAATCAACTCGGAGGCATATATTGCTACCCTAGAGAGACTCCAGAGACGTATAAAGCGAGTTCGACCGAGAGAAAACTGAAAGACGTCCTTCTTTTGCACGATAACGCAAGACCACATAACAGTTTGCAAACAAGAGAGACCATCACAAAAATGTGCTTCACTGTGTTATTCTACCCTCCATACAGCCCGGTTCTGGCACCTTCAGACTTCCATTTGTTTGGGCAATGAAGGATGGTATTCGTGGAAAAAAGTTTCAGAGTGACGATGAGGTTGTTGAGGAGGTTAAGAGGTGGCTCCAGTGGAACCGAGCGGACTTTTACCAGCAAGGAATAAAGGCCCTTGTTTCGAGGTGGAGAAAAGCCGTAGAAAAGGATGGAGACTATGTGGAAAAATAAAAACTTGTAAAAAAGGTATGTAACTATTTGTGTACAAAATTTCTGGAACTTACAAGGAAACTTGGAAAGAAAAAAAAGGTGAGGCAAAATATATTGATTGGCTCTCGTATAAGCTTAGTGACAGTCAGGAGTTGGATGGCGACTGTAGCTTCTGAAAGCCGCCTCTCTCTTGCGGATAGCATTCGAACAAGTAAAGTTAAACCAAGGCTTTTTGCATTAGTAGTAGGAATAGAATATGGAATGTACGCCTTCATGCCTGAGAGAATCACCTCTGTGATATGCTCAGCACAATCGGAGGAACTGTGGCCACGGAAGTGGTAATCATTCCATGGGAAATTAATCACAACAGTACTGCTTAAAAGCTTCCCAATCAGCGGTGCCAAAGTGCCAACGGCATCTCCTCTTGGGAGGATTCAAAGGCCGAACTGGAATGACAGGACAGGAAACAGATATAAGATTGTGGTCGGAGGAGCCCGACGGAGAAAAAAGTTTGACAGAGTAAGAAGAAGGATGAGAAGTTAGAAATAAATCCAGAATGTTAGGCCTACTTATAAGGCGGTCGGGGATACAAGTAGGGTGCTGCATGATCTGCTCTAGGGCATTCAGGATAGAATTCGGAGGATTCATGTTCAAGTATACGAAAGCAAGTTATGCAATTGCGTACATATAAGCAACATCCACCTTTGGAGTGAAATTCAGTAGAGAGAAAGTAGGAGGATTCAGAAAAGAGGTTGCTATCACTAGTCCTAGATACCTGAGTTTCATTAAGGAAGAGAAGGTGAGGTTTAGAGGAGGAGAGGTGATGTTCAACAAATTCAAAACTATATATGAACACGCAATAAAAAAAATAGAGAGAGAGAGAGAGAGAGAGAGAGAGAGAGAGTTACAAGGAGTTACAAGAGGAAGCCTCAAAGGCCTTCCGGTCCACTCTGGGAGGTTCCTGTTATGAAACAAGTTATTTTTCTTTCAACTATTCTTGCAGTAGTAGAAAAAGGGATAGAAAAGTATAAGGTTCTTTCTCCATCCTCCTCTCCCTCCCTGCCAGAGGCAGGTACGGAAAAAGGTTGAAGAAAATACCTTGACCATGGAAAAGTAGCCAAGGAAATTTTACAGGAAAGTGGAGAATATATAAAAAAGCTCTATAATTAGCATGCCCACATAGACACCGTGCAAGCGAACTCCTGCAGAGTTACATTGTTTGTTTTAAACCATGAGAGCATTCAGTACTTTGTCTAGCCTATTTTTAAACTCATTTACACTTTGGCCTGAAACAACCTCTGACGGAAGTTGGTTCCAGATATTAACTATTTTATAGGAAAAGAAATTGCCACAGACAGAGGTCCTAAATGTCTTTAGTTGCAGTTTAAACCCTTTATTTCTTGTCGGATTGGCATTAAGCGAGAATAAGTTTCTGTAATCTACCCTGTCTATTCCATTGAGTATCTTGAAGATTTTAATAAGCTGACCGCGCAACCTTCTCGTCTCTAAGGTAAACAGATTTAGGCGCTCGAATCTCCGTTGGTAGTTTTGCATTTTCATTGAAGAGATCAATTTTGTAGCCCTTGCTTGTACCCTTCCTAACCTTTCAATATCATTCCTAAGGGACGGAAACCAAAACTTCGCCCAGTATTCCAATTGAGGTCTGACTAGTGAGTTATAAAGAGACATTATAGTCTCCTTGTTCCGAAACTGGAACCGTCTTTTAATATAACCTAATATTTTTAAGGCCCACTTTTCGACTTCTGCACAGTGCTTCGACGGTTTGAGATCATTGCTGATATAGACTCCTAAGTCTTTCTCTAGATCGGTCTCAGTCAAGTTCCTTCCCAAGAGGGAGTAATCGGTCTTCGTGTTTTTATAACCTATGTGCATTACCTTACATTTGTCCAAGTTGAATGGCATCTGCCAAGTAGCAGACCACTCGCCCAACCTGTCAAGATCATTTTTAAGAATTCTTACGCTCTCCTCAGCACCTACACTACTTCCTAACTTCGTATCGTCTGCAAATTTGGAGAGTGTACTTAGAAGCCCGACGTCTATATCGTTAATAAAGATGATAAAACGTAAAGGACCCACAACAGAACCCTGTCGGACACCACTGGTGACGGGCGCCCACTCCAAAGCCACTCCATTTATTACCACTCTCTGCTTTCTATCTTTTAACCAATCCTCAGTCCATTTGGAAACGAGTCCGGTGATTCCTAGTCCTCTGATTTTAGCCAGCAATCTCGCGTGAGGGACTTTGTCAAAGGCTTTTAGAAAGTCGAGATACATTATATCTATTGCCTTACTTGCATCGTATACTGTAGAGTATGCATATTATGGTAAAATTCGAACAGGTTTGTCAGATAGGATCTATGTCGCCTAAATCCATGTTGAAAATAAAAAATTAGATTCAAGGTGATACCCAATACGTTCTGTAATGATGGATTCCAACAGTTTGCCGACAATTGATGTTAAACTGATCGGGCGGTAATTACAAGGATTTTTCCTATCACCCTTTTCAAAGATTAGTGTTACATTTGCTAACTTCCAGTCGGTTGGAATTTTCCCTAACTCGATTGGTTGTTTGAATATGGTTACTAAGTCATCAACAACATCGTGGCTTCTCTTTTAATACTCCTGGAAGAAATAAGTCGGGACCAGGTGATTTGTATTTATTCATCTTTTTAATTAATTGCTGTACCTAATCTCTCCTAAAACGTATCGTCTCTTAGGATAGTCACCATCATACGTAATCCGAGGACTTGGCACTTTAATTGAGTCTTCCTCCGTGAAGACTGTAATGAAGAACTCGTTTAACGTATTGGTTATATCTTTATCATCGAATTTCAATACGCCAGTTCTATCTTTTAGGAGACCTACATAATTTTTAATTGCTGCTATTAACATGGGCAAAAAAATTCCTCAGGGTTAACTTTACAGAATGAGGCAACTCTCGCTTCTTCATCACGTTTGGCTGATCTAATTAAGGACTTAACGCCCGACAGAGGTTTATATAGTTTTCTGAATTAGTCTGGTTGAAATGTAACATAAGTAGTTTGTAGGTAGGCTCTATTCTTTTCCGTAATAGCATTGCTAATTTCATTGTTAAACTATTTCGGCGACTTTGTTGACAAGGAAACTATTTTAGTGGGTATAAAAGTGTTCTGTAGTATTCTAAATTGATCCCTATACGAGCTCTAGGTGACACTGACATCCTCACTTACTAGAACTTCAGGTGTGTCTAAACTACTTCGGAAGCTTTCAAAATTTGCTCTAGAGAAATCGACTTTCACGAGTCTTTTCGCCTGTATTAACTGAAACCCTGAGGTCAAACCTAATCAAATTATGATCGCTGTTTCTAAAATTTTCACAAATAGTCAGGTGAAGTTTCTGTAATCTACCCTGTCTATTCCATTGAGCATCTTGAAGACTTGAATAAGCTGACCGCGCAACCTCCTCGTCTCTAAGGTAAACAGATTTAGGCGCTCCAATCTCCGTTGGTAGTTTTGGATTCTCATTGAAGGGATCAATTTTGTAGCCCTTGCTTGTACCCTTGCTAACCTTTCTATATCATTCCTATGAGGTCAATTTTATTATTACCCCTTGTAGGACCGTCTACCCATTGACTTAAATTATCATCGGCGAATTCCAACAATCCTGAGCTCTCAGCATCAGCTGTTTTGTTTTACCAATTTATATTACCACAATTAAAATCACCAAAAATCACACTGCTCTTATTATTCACTATTCTGCTTAATTGGTGGTACAATAGGGTGGCTATCAGCATATAGGGATAAAAATTATTTTTTTAACTTTATAGTTCAGAAGGTCGAATTTTGTTCTTTATTATGAGAAAATCTAGCATGCTATTTTTTAAAGCAATCAAATCATATTTTGTGGTGGCGCACGGCAGTATAAAAATGTAATGTACTTTTAATAAATAGTAAAATACCCGTTATTTCTTTGCAAAATTTGCAGAAATTATTATTGAAATATTCATATGTTTTCAGATATATAGTTGTATTTATGATATAATATCAATATATGTGTAACTACTTCTTGTGACTTTTGGCATCTGAAAAACTGGCAACGAGCAAGCTGCAACTCAAATCCTCAGTTAACTACATGCTGAGGAAGTCTGCATGTGGTAGTAATTCGTGCTCCATTTATTTCATGGTTAGGAGTTTCACGCCCTAAAATTTTCAATTTTTTTTGCAATCATGGCTAGTAGGGCCTACTAGTTATAGTACTCGTTCTAAAACAGATATATGGCTTGTTGGGCCAACTTTACCAAAAATATTGGACAATAAACTCCCTTCTCAGCAGCAAGTTTTGGCACATTTTTTTACCATCATTCAGAGCTGAAGCTCCCTTTAAAAGATAGTGCTAAGAACACTTTGATCATTGTTGTGGGTTTCTGGAAGAAAGCCAGTATTCCAACTGGGCATGAACATGATCTTATTAAGCGGTTGTTCAAACTTCATTCTGAATGGAAAGCATTACAAAAAAGTAAGTCCCGTCAATCTCCACAGCAAATTTCCAATGAAACACACTCATATCGCGACTCAGTGAACTATTTGACATTGCACACGAGTATGCTCTGCCTATGATGAAAATAGAAGATAAGAAATTCCTTATTGCTCAGTGCAGTGGAAGGAAAGGTCACATAGCTGGCAATGATAAAGTGACAACAATCAAGGAAAGAAATAAGATAATTAGGGAGCAAAATTTTATTAGCCGCAAGAGAAAACCTTGAAAAAGAAATACAACAACTAAGCAAAGTTGCAACAATAGATTCAAGTACCAGTATGATAACGAGTCGATCCATTCGGAAAATAGTACATCTCAAAAATTAAAAAGTTTTTCTCAGGGTGACACCCCACCACAAGTGAAGAAAGCAAGATCTCAAAACATAATGACTCCCAAATTAGCGCAAGCTCTAGACCGTACAAAGACCAGCAACCGAGCAGCAGCTCATATCGTTGCTGCTACGGCAAAAAGTTTAGGATATGATGTAGAGTCACTATCGATCAATAAAGATTATATTCGCACTAAAAGGATAAAAATTAGAAAAGAAACTTCAGCTAATATCATTGAACACTTTGCTCCAGAAACACCCCGAGCAGTTCACTGGGATGGGAAAATGCTACCTGATATCATAGGAAAAAAGTCTGTCGGTCGTTTGCCTGTGGTAGAAAGGTGTGTCACTTTTAGTAAAGTCAACAATTCAAAAACTACTAATGCTCAAATGATGTCATATTATCTAGCAAACTTAGAAATATCTTTAGTGTTTAAAAAAGCCATTTACCTACTTATATTTGACCATAAAGGTTTGAAATATAACCTAAATATGACTGTAGCATCGTATATCAATGTGCCATTGATATGTGTGGTCAACTTTGGTTATTTTTGGTGTGCAGTATGGTTTCTAAGTTTCACATAGTCACAAATGCTGGAGTTTTGATTGTGAATGCATGAGTGGAGGAGGCAGGGAGGAGAGAGGAGTGGAAAGACTTCATACCAGACTGAGTCTGGTATGAAGTCTTCGTCCTCCTTCGTTCTGGTCAAATATAAGTAGGTAAATAGCTTTTTTAAACAACACTAAAGATATTTCTAAGTTTGCTAGATATATGACATCATTTGAGCATTAGTAGTTTTTGAATTGTTGACTTTACTAAAAGTGACACACCCTAAATTACTAGGAATCAAAGGTGAAGGAGATGAGGACACACAGGTAGGAGACTGCAGTGTCAGACCCAGGAAGAATCCTGACATCAACCCAGATGCCACCAAACTCTCGGAGCTTATTGACTGGAACTCTGGCGTGACTGACCCTCCTCTGTGACCTGCTCCCTCACCACTGCTGCAATCAAGAAGTTTCTGGATAGACCAATGGAAGTTCCTGCATGGCCCTCACACACACACAGTCAGTAGAGAGGTGTGTAAGGATGACAACTGAAGCAGCACAACATGTTTACTCACAAGAGAGGAGGGAGGCGTACATCAGTGGCCAGGTGGTCAGTAAGGAGCTCATGTCCAGGAACAAGAGCAAGGCAGACATGGCATCTTTGGCAAAGTTCAAGAAACCTATCTATATTTCTAAGTTTTAATATTAAAATACAATCAAAATGTCTTGAATTGTATGTAATGTATGTAAAATGTAGTTATTTACAATAAAAAAAATACTTGCAAAAATTGCTGATTTTTCGTTAACTTCAACTTTAAATATAAGTAGCTAGGAGTGGTCAAATCTGGATTTTAAAGCCATATTTCGATTTAGCACATAAAAATGCATCATTTGGTCACTAGTAGTTTTTTGAATTGTTGACTTTACTAAAATTGACACACCCTACTGTGGTAGTGACTGGTAAAGATATCGGCAAGCTTCTTGCAGTCTCTAAACTTACCTCCGAAAGTGCAAAAGCAATTGCAAAGGCTGTTGTTGAAACTGTAAAAGAATGGAATTTAACCAACCAGATCAAAGTTATGTCGTTTGATACCACGACAAGTAATACAGGAAAGGGAGGAGGTGCCTGTATCCTGATTGAATAAATGTTGGACAAAAATCTTCTGCACCTAACCTGTCGTCAGAGATGGGCAGTATCGCGATACATGTATCGGCGTTACATATCGAGCGATACTTTTGTATCGGTATCGATATCGCTTTAGCCATCTATAAAGTATCGATGTATCGGTATCGCTTTAGACGATTTACGAGTATCGATGTATCGGTATCGCCTTAGGAATTTTCGTTTATCGATGCCTATCACTGTAACACACTGTATCATTTAAAAGTAACGTATCGTATTATTTAAAGTAACGTAATATATTATTTAAAGTAATATATTGTATTATTTAAAGTAATGTATCGTAAAAAAAAAGACAAAATATGACAGGGCCAGCTAAACTAAAAGCTGAATGCTTTAAATGTAAAGTTAATCATTGGTGTGACTGTGTCGACTTCCCCGAAGGTATTATCAGCGACATTACATCCATGAGTATATGTTTGTTTTGTAAACTTAGAGAAAACCACGAAAAGGAGGTTAAAGAGCTAAAGGAATTAGTAAAAAAGCTTGAAGCTCGGGTCGTAGCACTGGAAATTCAACCCAGTGGACAAGATCAGAGTGAAAACGCGTCAGCAGATATAAACTGTAAGGTTAAACATCTAGAACAAAGCGTGGCCCGCTTGGAAAATATAGTGAATATTCCGGAAAGTAGAACAGAGGAACGAGAATTCTAAGTGGTCAAAATTAAGACCCTCCAAACCAAAACACAAGGATTCAGAACCCATTACCGTAAAAAATAAGTTTCATTTACTTGCCGACGAAGAGGAGGAATCCTTTCTAATTGGGAATTCTCTGGTCAGGAATCAAGGGGGACTTTTTCGGAGCAAGATGCGTGACCAAGAGAAAACTCCGATGTTTTCCAGGTGCCACGAGTCAGATAATAAATAGGGAATTAGTCAAAATTAATATCAAGAATAAGAGTTGACGTTTTTCAGGGAAGGACAGGAGGGCAGACAGAGTCCATTACAAAAAGAGTTCAAGATCCTAACTTGTTGGTTGGGGAAAAGACAGATATGGGTATGGTTGTACGGATTCTCCCACGAATGCGTGCTAGTGACTATACCTTAAATAAAGCCATTAGCATAAATAAGAGAGTTAAACGCATGTGTGAGGAAAAAGGCCTAAATTTTATTGATTTTTGGCCTACATTCTTCGGAAATTGGGAATACTTTGGCTCGGACGGGATACACTTCAATCAGAAGGGGGAAAAGAAGTTTAGTGATTTACTGAACATAAATTTGTATAATCTTTTTAAACTAGGACCACCACTCCCAAACCAGCAATTGATCCTGCTCCCCCAAATGTTAAACCTACTCCCCCAGCAGTTAGCCCTCCTCCCCCAGCAGTTAGCCCTCCTCCCACAGCAGTTAGCCCTCCTCCCACAGCACTTAGCCCTCCTCCCACAGTAGTTAACCCTCCTCCCACAGCATTTAATCCTCCTTCCACAGCAGTTAGTCCTCTTTCCACAGTAGTAGTTCATCCTACGCCCCCAATAGTAGCAGTCAGTCCTCCTCCTCCCCAGCAGTCAGTCCTCCACCAGTAGCTCATCCTACTCCCACGGTAGTTGATTCAACTGCTTCGGGAAACGACTCAGGCCAGTTAGGAGAAATAACAACTTAAAATCTCTCAAAACTGTGCTCTTCAATGCTAGATCAATTCGAAACAAACTAATGGAATTTATAGCGCTAGTCAAAACTGAGAACTTTGATATCATAGGAACAACGGAATCCTGGATTCATTCTGAATCAAGGGATTTTGTAGGAAGAATTTGAAGTGGTAGGTTACAAAATGTCTCACAAAGACAGGAACGGAAGGGAAGGCGGCGGTGTACTTTTGTGTGCTCGTGACCTCCTGCACCCGGCAAACAGTAATATCGTATCAGCTCATGAAATGTTGGGAATTGATCTAAATCTAAATAATAAAGTGGTGCATCGACTTCTAGAATAGAGGCCACCTCACTACCCCGTTGATAGGGATAAAAACTCGTAGATTACAGAAACTTATTCTCACTTAATGCCAATCCGACAAGAAATAATGGGTTTAAACTGCAACTAAAGACATTTAGGACCTCTGTCTGTGGCAATTTCTTTTCCTATAAAATAGTTAATATCTGGAACCAACTTCCGTCAGAGGTTGTTTCAAGCCAAAGTGTAAATGTGTTTAAAAATAGGCTAGACAAAGTACTGAATACTCTCATGGTTTAAAACTGAAACATAACGTAACTCTGCGGGAGTTCGCTTGCACGGTGTCTCTGTGGGCATGCTAATTATAGGGCTTTTTTATATATGAAAATAAAAACCCACTCTAATAGACAGAGTTTATTTCCACGACAGTTTCGACGCCCACTGGCATCCTCCTCGGATGGATACAGAAACACGAAATTTCGTGTTTCTGTATCCACCCGAGGAGGATGCCAGTGGGCGTCGAAACTGTCGTGGAAATAAACTCTGTCTATTAGAGTGGGTTTTTATTTTCATATTTTGACCTTCACGTAGAAAAAAAGTGGTTTTTTGCGCTTTTTTATATATTCTCCACTTTCCTGTAAAATTTCCTTGGCTACTTTTCCAGAGTCAAGGTATTTTCTTCAACCTTTTTCCGTACCTGCCTCTGGCAGGGAGGGAGACGAGGATGGGGAGAGAACCTTATTCTTTTCTATCCCTTTTCTACTACGGCAAGAATAGTTGAAAGAGAAATAAACTTGTTTCATAACAGGAACCTCCCAGAGTGGACCGGAAGGCATTTGAGGCTTCCTCTTGTCCTTGCAACTCTCTCTCTCTCTCTCTCTCTATTTTTTTTATTGCGTGTTCATATATAGTTTTGAATTTGTTGAACATCACCTCTCCTCCTCTAAACCTCACCTTTTCTTCCTTAATGAAACTCAGGTATCTAGGACTAGTGATAGCAAGTGATAGCAACCTCTTTTCTGAATCCTCCTACTTTCTCTCTACTGAATTTCACTCCAAAAGTGGATGTTGCATATATGTACGCAATTGCATAAGTTGCTTTCGTATACCTGAACATGAATCCTCCGAATTCTCAATTAAAGTGCCAAATCCTCGGATTACGTATGATGGTGACTATCCTATAGAGACCATAAGTTTTAGGAGAGATTAGGTACAGCAATTAATTAACAAGATGAATAAATACAAATCACCTGGTTCCGACTTATTTCTTCCAGGGGTATTAAAAGAGATAAGCCACAATGTTGTTGACGACTTAGTAACCATATTCAAACAACCAATCGAGTTAGGGAAAGTTCCAACCGACTGGAAGCTAGCAAATGTAACACTAATCTTTAAAAAGGGTGATAGGGAAAATCCTTGTAATTACCGCCCGATCAGTTTAACATCAATTGTCGGCAAACTGTTGGAATCCATCATTACAGAACGTATTGGGTATCACCTTGAATCTAATTTTTTATTCTCAACATGGATTTAGGCGACATAGATCCTATCTGACAAACCTGTTAGAATTTTACCATAATATGCATACTCTATACGATGCAAGTAGGGCAATAGATATATTGTATCTCGACTTTCTAAAAGCCTTTGACAAAGTCCCTCACGCGAGATTGCTGGCTAAAGTCAGAGGACTAGGAATCACCGGACTCGTTTCTAAATGGACTGAGGATTGGTTAAAAGATAGAAAGCAGAGAGTGGTAATAAATGGAGTGGCTTTGGAGTGGGCGCCCGTCACCAGTGGTGTCCGACAGGCAGGGGCGTACCTAAAGTATTTGGCACCCGGGGCGGATCCTTCCTTTGGCCCCCTCCATAAATAATTTTAAACACAGAAAAATATAGTATGTTTGCAAGTAGATTTTTAAACAGTACAGTACTGTCATAAGCAAATTGGAAATAAGAAAAATGCAGAACATTAAAAATTCAGTGAACAGGTAATACTGCATTTTATTTTATACAAAAAACAGGAAATCCAGTCTCAACGCTCAGCCTCTTCTTCAAAGGTAAATAGAGAGGATTCACAGTCTCTGCTTTCAAGCCTTAATTTCTGCAAATTGATCATTGACTTCATCAAAATTCACCTTCTTTGCATATTCATGTTCAATTGAAAGTAAAGCCAGATTTGTCAATCTTGTCTGACTCATGGTCGAGCGAAAGAAATTTTTTATCAATTTCAATTTGGAAAAACTTCTTTCACATGAAGCAATCGACACACAGACAGTCAAAAAGAATCTCAAACATAGTGACAAGCTTGGCAAAGATTCACAAAAATCCCATTTCACAATAAACTCCAGAAACTGCAATGCTGTCCATTTCTTTGCCTCTTCAACGCTGATTTTGGCAGCTTCCAAATGCCTCCGAAGTCGTCCAGTTTCCACACTGATATCTTCATCAGAGAATTCATCGAAAATCTGAGTCAAATTTGGAATATACTTCCGAAGTTCTTCTTCTGTTGCAACAACCAAAGTATTTGGCTGAATAACAGCGAAGATTGACAGAATTTGATCCATTGCCTTAGAACGAATCTCCAATTCTTGATGAAAGCGATCAAGACATTCAAACATAGCCCTTTTTACTTCCTCTGGCAATGTGAGACTTTTGCCATCTCTCCTGGCATTCTTTTTCGGAGTTTTACTCTCCCTCTTTTCTCCATAGAAATGTCCATTTCCTCACACTTTGTAGTTGCATAATGAATGGCCCTCTCCACAATTTCATTGCGCTGATCTTCAAGAAACAGTTTTAGAGCTTGGAGCTTCACACTGCACTTTTCAAGGCTGATTCCAACTGTTTGCAAATACTTTTGTGTGAGATTAATTTCTTCCAGGACTTCACACCAGAAAGAAAGGTAACTCAAAAAAGAGAAATCACATACAGCAGACAGCAAAATCTGAGTTGATCCTCTTGTGTCCACATTTTCTTTGGGATCGCACAGTACTTCAAAGGTTGAGGTCAGCTTTTCAAAATTTGCCTTCACTGGTTTCACAGCGTCATAATGAGCACTCCATCTTGTCTGGGAAAGTCTTTTGACTGTCATGCCTACATTCTCCATCAGCACTTCCCAAGGTCCCTAAAAGTCACACATGAAGAAACGCTTCCAAATGAGTGCACTCCGCAAAGGTTCAGAGAATGATTTGCACAAGGCACAAACAAAGCTTTGGGATTAATCTCCCTGATCTTTGACTGAACACCACCATGAATCCCAGCCATAGTTGCAGCGTTGTCATATCTTTGACCACGGCACAGGTTTATGTCCAGTCCATCTCTTTCCAGATGTCTCAGGATATCCCCTGTGAGCTCAGCAGCAGTCTTTCCGGCAATAGGGAAGAAGCCCAAGAATGATTCCTTTACTTGTAAATTTTGTATTGCCAATAAAAATAAAAATTTATTTTATAGTGGAAGTCAACATTAAGCTGTTGTAATAGTTTGAACATTTAAAAAAAAAAAATTCTTACTTTGGCGAATTTTTCATTTGGTTTGAAAACTTGTACTGGTATGTCAACTCTCCCGATGGCACCCCCCCTCCTGGCTGTCACCCGGGGCGGACCACCCCCTCGCACCCCCTTAGTACGCCACTGTCGACAGGGTTCTGTTGTGGGTCCTTTACTTTTTATCATCTCTATTAACGATATAGACGTCGGGCTTCTAAGTACACTCTCCAAATTTGCAGACGATACGAAATTAGGAAGTAGTGTAGGTGCTGAGGAGAGCGTAAGAACACTTAAAAATGATTTTGACAGGTTGGGCGAGTGGTCTGCTACTTGGCAGATACCATTCAACTTGAACAAATGTAAGGTTGTAGTGCCTTGAACCACAAGATTATTTTTTATTAGTGAAAACTGCCACAAATTGGCATGAGTGAAATATTTAAATCTAAATAAATAAATAAATACAAGTTAAACATGTCCAGTGATCAAATTTAATTCTTAAGCATTCAGTGTGGTGTGACTAGACATGAATTGGTTTTTAAGGATTATTTTGGCTTGTTGGTAAAATTGTATAGTAAAAACAAGCTTATGTACAACAACACAAAGGACGCCGCGTTTACACATTTTTTTTTTGAAAACACGGCGCCAGCAAGCAAAGGTTCTTCGTGACAAGGTTGTCATTGTGGCTATTATTAGTTTATTATTATTAGTTTATTATTATTAGTGTTATTATTAGTGTTACATTATTTATATATTAATATTAGTTCCATTAGTTGTTTATCAGTATTAGTTGCAGACTGTTATATATTAGCTAAACGGTGCCATTATTTAATTCCACCATTATATGTCAAAGTTGTTACGGGTAAAAATCCCCTTTGCATTTATGAATAATTGTTGCATATAATTTATTAATCGTTGTCAATAAAATACAAAATTCATATTGATGATTTTATAATTAGTCCTTCCCTTTTTTATTGAAATTAATTTTGCGCCGCAGTGCTGGATGCCAATCTAGTATTTGGGCGCTGATGACCCTGGCATTTAGTTAATTATCTACGTAAACTTGTAAAGGTCCATAATAATAAAAACTGACTCTTACAATTGGTGACCCCGGAGTGACCAAACACCGTAATTTATGCAAAAAAAATTTCTAAAAGTTTTTTCTCAATTTTTGTCAATATATTCAGTCTGCATCTATAATTTTATTAAATTCACTAGTACTAAGCACTCACCTGTACTGGAAGTGTATTCTATTGCAAAATATATTCCTTTTATTTTGCCTTTTTATAAAATCAGCGTTTTCTAAAGTTTTTTTTGTGCAAATTTACTTATATTTGCAAACAGCCTATACGCAGACTATTTTTCTGCTAATATTGGGCTACATCATAAAAAAAAAATTTTTACGTAACTTTTTGTTATTGGCATTCATAACTCCAATTGAGTCTCATACTCAACCAAGCTTACCTGAAGCCATTATTTGCATTCAACAACATTTGTTGAAATCTTGTCAGTTTTTGACACATTTTAATTTTTTTAGTACCTTGTAACAAATAATAGCCACAATGACCCACAACAACAACAACCTAGGATCATCCAACGGTGGTACTCCAAATTCACCACCTATAACAGACCTTCTAACAATGTATCAGCCTACCACTCCACAATTCACCGCTGAAGAGCCTGGAATCTTTGTGTCAACTGCGGGATTATTTCGCGATAAAAGGAATTACGGACCCACGAACCAAGTTCCTTATCACAAAGAACCTCCTGCCTACACTAGTATACAAAGTAGTGCGGGATGTGACTATTGCCTCCGTCTGACCAAGCTTTTGAGAGCCTCCTCAGCGAGTTAGTCAGGAGACTCGGCCAATCAGAAGAAGAGCGACTCAATGCTCTACTCAAGGACCAAGTTCTTGGGGATCAAACCAACAGCCTTCCTGAGGCATCTGCAAGACCTGGCTGGACAGACCAATGAAGACGATAAAAACTCACCCTTAATGCGACGCCGCTTCCTCAATGGTCTCCCCACTGCCCTACGACCAATGCTCCGTTGTATGCCAGATGATACAGACCTCCTCACTATGGCCAAAACAGCTGATAAGATGATGATTGAAATCCACCTTGGCCAAGTAGATAACCACACCCATCACCCCCAAATCTGTGCCACGCAGGACGACACTCAGAGTCTGGCCGCACAATGTCTTAAAGTATCCAACGAAATTCTACAAACAATTAAAGAGAATTTAAAGCTCTCCGAATAGAGCTAGCTAACAACAGGGAACGAGAGAAGTTCTTCAAGACGAGGACGACCCTCTGGTCCAAATAGAGCCTCCCAATGAACCTGGACAACGCCTCGTTCTACTACAACCACAGCCACCGCAAACAGGTCAGTTGGTTGCTCCTAATCAAATCTATTAGCCTTACCTCATCCTCAATCCCACTACTCAGCCTCATTCTCAACCTATTTCCTTACCTCAGTACTGCTCATACCCCCCTTGCTGGTATCATGAAAAGTTTAAAGATCGTGCAACGCGCTGTCACCTTGTCCATGGACTCCTAATCCTCCTTTAAACTAACAGGCTAGTGTCACAGGCGTCTGACGCTCAAGCCTCTCAACCTATCCTTCTTCAACTAACCCTACCACTACCCATCTAATCTACCTCAATTTTAACTAAGTATTACTCTAGCTCAACCACCCAATACCACAAATAATCAACAACCTATTACTACGCACTCAACTACCTCATTTAACACTGTCAAACCAACACATACGTATGCAAGTAAAGTTAAAGAATGCAACCTACTTATTCAACCACAACTAATTTAATACCTACAACTAATCTTCAAATACAACACAAACTCCTTCCCACAGCAATACTAACCTTCCTCCACAAAAATTAATGATTCACAAACTACTGCACCACCTGGTCCAACGTTCACCTTGCATGATCCACTTTCAGGCTATGCATTCCTTATTGACACTGGAGCTCAATACAGTGTTATTCCTGCAACAGCCGCAGACCGTGCAAACGGACCTTCTCCTTTCATTTTACGTGCAGCTAATTCTTCATCTATTCACACTTATGGACGTCGTTCTATTTCAGTTTCTCTTGGACTTAGACGTGTTTTCCGCTGGATATTTCTTGTCGCGGATGTATATACCCCAATGTTAGGCTCTGATTTTCTTTCTGCTAATGATTTATTAGTTGATGTTCGTAGAGCACAATTAATTGATAATGCCACACATCTTTCAGTAATTGGTTCTCCTACCCGCACCCCTCTTCATTATTGGCAAGTTCTCTGCCACAGTGCTCACCTGCTATAGAGCAGCTCCTAAATGAATTTTCTTCCCTTACTCAACCCTGTTCTAAGGATACCCCTATTAAACACTCTGTTGTCCACCGTATTGATACGGTAGGCTCACCTGTTTTCACCCGCCCACGTCGCTTAGCTCCAGATCGTCTTGCAATTGTGAGACGAGAGTTTGAACACATGCTCGAACTCGGTATTATACGGCCTTCAAGTAGCCCGTATGCCTCTGCTTTACACATGGTCCCAAAACCTACACCTGGAGACTGGCGTCCATGTGGAGATTATCGTGCTTTGAATGACAACACGATTCCAGATCGCTATCCCCTTCCTCACTTACACGATTTTACTTCTGCTCTCCATGGCACCACAGTATTTTCACGCCTTGACTTGGTGCGAGCCTTTCATCAAATTCCTGTACACCCTGAAGACATACATAAAACTGCTATAACAACCCCTTTTGGGTTATTTGAAATGACAAAAATGCCATACGGACTGCGTAATGCGGCCCAAACTTTTCAACGCTTCATTGATGAAGTGTTGAGAGGTCTCTCCTTCACTTTCACATATGTCGATGACATTCTCATCGCAAGTTCTTCTCCCTCAGAACATATTCAACATTTACGCTTAGTTTTTTCTCGGTTGGCAGAATATGGTGTATTGCTAAACCCTGAAAAATGTGTCTTTGCTGTAGATGAACTCACCTTCTTAGGACACAAGGTTACTTCGAAGGGCATCTCTCCTCTCGAAAATAAAGTATCTGTGATAAGGTCTTTCCCACAACCGCAAACTCAAAAGCAACTTCGCCGCTTCTTAGGGATGGTAAACTTCTACCATCGCTTCATTCCTCAGTGTGCAAACATTCTTGCACCCATAACCTCTCTTCTTCGCCAATCAAAAAGGGGCAGATCCACTAGTTTGTGGAACCCCGAAGCTACCAATGCTTTTTCACAAGCAAAAGAGGCTATAGCACAAGCTACATGCCTTGTTCACCCTCAACCAGACGCTCCTCTGAACTTAGCCACTGATGCCTCTGACGTTGCGTGTCAGGAGTGCTCCAGCAGCTTGTTTCAGGCGTTTGGGAACCTCTCGCATTCTTTTCACGCAAGCTCTCACCTTCACAAATGAGGTACAGCACTTTCGGTCGAGAGTTGCTGGCGATATACCTCTCCATCCGTCATTTCAGGCCATTCCTGGAAGGACGTGACTTAGCATTTTTACGGATCATCGTCCGTTAATATTTGCTCTCCATTCTCAATCAGACTCTCATGCTCCTACTGAGAGAAGATACCTTGATTTTATCTTCAATTTACTTCAGACATTCGACACATTTCAGGTTCTTTGAATGTTGTGCCGGATGCGCTGTCTCGCATCTCAGCAATTTCTGACCCTGGACACTCTCACATCAACCTTTCAGAGATGGCTAAGGCTCAGTCCACGGATACAGACCTCCAAGCTCTTATTAATTCACCCACTTCGTTGCAAGTCCGCTCTTTACCAGTTGAACCCAAGTCAGACTTACAAATTTTGTGTGACGTCTCGACTGAGCATATTCGACCGTTGGTCCCACAAGGGCTGCGAAGAGCTGTTTTTGCTAAACTCCATTCCCTTTCTCACCCGGGAATTAAGGCCACCCAAAAATTAATTGCAGCTAGGTTTGTATGGCCAAGTATGAACAAAGATATCCGCAATTGGACTCGATCTTGCCTTCAATGTCAGCGTGCCAAAGTTCACCGACACACAAAGTCAGAAATTGGTACCTTTCCTTTGCGAAGGCTCGTTTTGAGGCCATACATCTAGACATAGTCGGCCCCCTCTATTCTTCTCGAGGTTATACCTATCTTCTCACTGTCATTGATAGGTTCACAAGATGGCCAGAAGCTGTTCCTTTGACTTCTTGTACTGCTTCTGCAGTAGCTCATGCCTTTGTTTCATGTTGGGTTTCCCGTTTTGGAATACCTGCAACCATTTGCACAGACAGAGGTGCCAGTTTGAATCGGCCTTATGGAAGGAACTCATGCTCCTTCTTGGGACTGAGCGCATCAGAACAACAAGCTATCACCCGCAATCCAATGGGGTGGTAGAACGCTTCCATCGTCAACTTAAAAGTTCCTTGCGAGCCACTGATCCATCTACTACATGGGTGGACGGCTACCCCTAATCCTACTCGGAATTCGTACTGCTCTGAAGACTGATCTTGCATGCTCTGCAGCAGAATTAGTTTACGGTACCACACTCCGGTTACCTGGAGAATTTTTCACACCTACACCCATTAATCCCACATGTGATCCTGCTTCGTATGTCAAGACATTACGCTCTGTTATGAAGCAAATTCGTCCCACAGCACCTAGAACTTCCACTTCACAAAACTTTGTTTCCCCTGATTTACAAACTTGCACACATGTTTTCTTGAGACATGATGCTCACCGCTACCCTCTTCACTGTCCCTATGATGGTCCCTTCCTTGTGCTAGACCGTAAACCCAAAACTTTCATCATCGACAAGGTGGGCAAGCGTGAAACAGTTTCTGTAAACCGCTTGAAACCAGCATACCTTGATTTTTCTCCAACAAAAGATCCTATCCCTCCTCAAGCTTCTGTACCTCCACCTCAAATACAGGTACAGCAACCTATCCCTCCTAAATCTTCTGTACCTCCACCTCAAATACAGGTACAGCAACCTATCCCTCCTCAATCTTCTGTACCTTCATCTCATATACAGGTACGGCAATCTACCATTCCTAAATCCTATGTACCACCACCTCATCCGAGGGTACAACAATCTATCATCCCTCTTCCAATTCTCCTTCATTATCGTAACCAACTGTCTTTGAACCAGCCAGTGGCCCCATTGCACAGGCACCAAGAATCCCCTTCCCCCAATGTCCCTACTGCACCTGTAGCACCATCCATGCCTTCAGAACCAGTGCTGCAGGATATTGCCGTCCAAAAGCAAACAATGACTCGTTCTAGAAGAGTCATTCGTAAGCCAGAGCGCTTTGACATTTAAGTGTTTTTTTTACCCCTGACAACCATGTTTTTGGGGGGCAGTAAGGTAATGCACATAGGTTATAAAAACACGAAGACCGATTACTCCCTCTTGGGAAGGAACTTGACTGAGACCGATCTAGAGAAAGACTTAGGAGTCTATATCAGCAATGATCTCAAACCGTCGAAGCACTGTGCAGAAGTCGAAAAGTGGGCCTTAAAAATATTAGGTTATATTAAAAGACGGTTCCAGTTTCGGAACAAGGAGACTATAATGTTTCTTTGTAACTCACTCGTCAGACCTCAATTGGAATACTGGGCGAAGTTTTGGTTTCCGTCCCTTAGGAATGATATTGAAAGGTTAGGAAGGGTACAAGCAAGGGCTACAAAATTGATCTCTTCAATGAGAATGCAAAACTACCAACGGAGATTCGAGCGCCTAAATCTGTTTACCTTAGAGACGAGGAGGTTGCACGGTCAGCTTATTAAAGTCTTCAAGATGCTCAATGGAATAGACAGGGTAGATTACAGAAACTTATTCTTGCTTAATGCCAATCCGACAAGAAATAAAGGGTTTAAACTGCAACTAAAGACATTTAGGACCTCTGTCTGTGGCAATTTCTTTTCCTATAAAATAGTTAATATCTGGAACCAACTTCCGTCAGAGGTTGTTTCAAGCCAAAGTGTAAATGAGTTTAAAAATAGGCTAGACAAAGTACTGAATACTCTCATGGTTTAAAACAAACATAACGTAACTCTGCAGGAGTTCGCTTGCACGGTGTCTATGTGGGCATGCTAATTATAGAGCTTTTTTATATATTCTCCACTTTCCTGTAAAATTTCCTTGGCTACTTTTCCAGGGTCAAGGTATTTTCTTCAACTTTTTTCCATACCTGCCTCTGGCAGGGAGGGAGAGGAGGATGGAGAAAGAACCTTATACTTTTCTATCCCTTTTTCTACTACTGCAAGAATAGTTGAAAGAAAAATAACTTGTTTCATAACAGGAACCTCCCAGAGTGGACCGGAAGGCCTTTGAGGCTTCCTCTTGTAACTCCTTGTAACTCTCTCTCTCTCTATTTTTTTTATTGCGTGTTCATAAATAGTTTTGAATTTGTTGAACATCACCTCTCCTCCTCTAAACCTCACCTTCTCTTCCTTAATCAAACTCAGGTATCTAGGACTAGTGTTAGCAACCTCTTTTCTGAATCCTCCTACTTTCTCTCTACTGAATTTCACTCCAAAGGTGGATGTTGCTTATATGTACGCAATTGCATAACTTGCTTTCGTATACCTGAACATGAATCCTCCGAATTCTATCTTGAATGACCTAGAGCAGATCATACAGCACCCTACTTGTATCCCCGACCGCCTTATAAGTAGGCCTAACATTCTGGATTTACAAATTTCTAACCTCTCATCCTTCTTCTTACTCTCTCAAACTTTTTTCTCCGTCGGGCTCCTCCGACCACAATCTTATATCTGTTTCCTGTCTTGTCGTTCCAGTTCGGTCTTTGGATCCTCCCAAGAGGAAATGGCGTTGGCACTTTGGCACCGCTGATTGGGAAGCTCTTAAGCAGTACTGTTGTGATTAATTTCCCATGGAATGATTACCACTTCCGTGGCCATAGTTCCTCCGATTGTGCTGAGCATATCACAGAGGTGATTTTCTCAGGCATGAAGGCGTACATTCCATATTCTATTCCTACTACTAATGCAAAAAACCTTGGTTTAACTTTACTTGTTCGAATGCTATCCGCAAGAGAGAGGAGGCTTTCAGAAGCTACAGTCGCCATCCAACTCCTGACTGTCACTAAGCTTATACGAGAGCCAATCAATACATTTTGCCTCACCTTTTTTTTTCTTTCCAAGTTTCCTTGTAAGTTCCAGAAATTTTGTACACAAATAGTTACATACCTTTTTTACAAGTTTTTATTTTTCCACATAGTCTCCATCCTTTTCTACGGCTTTCCTCCACCTCGAAACAAGGGCCTTTATTCCTTGCTGGTAAAAGTCCGCTGGGTTCCGCTAGAGCCACCTCTTAACCTCCTCAACAACCTCATCGTCACTCTGAAACTTTTTTCCACGAATACCATCCTTCATTGCCCAAACAAATGGAAGTCTGAAGGTGCCAGAACCGGGCTGTATGGAGGGTAGAATAACACAGTCAAGCACATTTTTGTAATGGTCTCTCTTGTTTGCAAACTGCTGTGTGGTCTTGCGTTATCGTGCAAAAGAAGGACGTCTTTCAGTTTTCTCTCGGTCGAACTCGCTTTATACGTCTCTGGAGTCTCTGTAGGGTAGCAATATATGCCTCCGAGTTGATTGTTTGTCCTTTCTTCATAATGTTCACCAGAATCACTCCTTTCATGTCCCAGAAGATGGTGGTCATAACCTTTCTTGCAGAGGGAGCCATTTTGAACTTTTTCTTGCGTGGGGAGTCTACGTGATGCCATTCCATGGATTGGCGTTTTGTTCCAGGTTCAAAGTGGTGTACCCAAGTCTCATCCCCAGTCACAATTCGTGAAAGGAAGTCATCCCCTTCTGTCTCGTATCGAACCAACGACTCGGAAGCAATTTCTTTTCTTTGGGCTTTGTGATCTTCAGTCATTTCGCGAGGAACAAACCGTGAACACACTTTTGAGTATCCCAGTTGTTGAATTATCTATTCACACTTACTTCACTAATTCCTAGCTCCAGTGATAGCTCCTTGTGTGTGACGTGCCGATTTGATCGAATGATGCTGTTAGCACGTTGCACAGTGTGAGATGTCACAGCCGATGCCGGGCGACCGCTGCGTGGCTCATCATCGAGGCTGGCTCTCCCTCTCTCCGACGATCTCACACGTTTTGAGCAGCGTCCAACTGTGCTTTGATCAACAACAGCATCCTCGTAAACGTTTTGTAGACGTTTCTGAATATTTCCAACTGTTTCCTTCTCTGCGGTTAAGAACTCGATAACAGCTTTCTGTTTACGACGCACATCACTGTCAGACGCAATTTTCGAAACTGCGTTAACCATTGGTTTTATACAAGGGCGTTTAAAAGCGGTTTTATACAAGGAGGGGGGTTCAAACTGGAAAAATCCGGTTACGTGAAGCGCAGAAAGTTCAAACTTACGGCCCAAAAGACATTTCATCCCCATAGCCTATTATTTAACTAAGAAAAAAGGGTGGGGCAAAATATATCGAGTGCCCCTAGTATGTTTTTTACCGGAATCGTGGAAAATCTGTTCTTCAACTCGACCTCCTTTCGGGATTTCGGTGAAATTTTTGTTATTGCGTTAGTCATATCAAAATCTTCTGACAGAGTATAACACAAATCTTTAATTTCCAAACTGCCCTCCTTCGGTTTCCATCCTTCTATCTCTGCCTTCATCTCGAATTTCCTTTCCAGTCGATCTACAGCTGCAGTTGTAGATGGCCACTCTTTTTCCCTTGAACCTATTAATAGTGTTGCTCCTCAGGGCTCTGTCCTGTCACACACTCTTCCTTTTATTTATCAATGATCTACAGTTCTACACGATACTTCAAAACAATGTTACCATTTATATGTCGCTAATATGTCATTGCTTACCACTTATAGTTTTTTTTTTTTTTTACGCAAGTATTTGTGTGTTTATTTGCTTGGTTTTTAATAATAATGTTTTTACTACTACGACTACTACTACTACTACTACTAACAATAATAATAATAATAATAATAATAATAATAATAATAATAATAATAAATACACAGTATTGAAATATATTTTTTGAAGCACTCCTATACGAAGTGGTAATTTTTTTTAAACATTCCGTATTAAGTCGCACTTCCTATCGTTTCCACTCCTATGCCCCTGATTCCACTCTCCACTTCTCTAACCGCTTCTCAACAGTCACTCCATGATTCACGTAGGACGGCTATGGTGCACCTGACCTCCGATCTTTCCACTATCTCCGATTGGAGCAGAGAAAACCTTGTGGCTTTCAATGCCTCAAAAACTCAATTCTTTCATCTGTCTAATCGTCACAATCGTCCACACGACTCACGACTATCCCCCTACTTTCAACAATACATAACACAGTCCTTCCTCTTCTCTTAACATTCTTGGCGTTTCCTTTTCTCGTGATCTTTCCTGAAAAGATCACATATACTCTCTTTCCAAAGCAGCTTTTATAAGGTGAGATGTGCTGTACCGGCTCCGCAGTTTCTTCACCCCACCTCAGCTGCTGGCTCTGTACAGGGGTCTTGTCCGCCCCTGTATGGATGTATGGAGTACGTTCCTCAGTGTGGGGTGGGTCAACCTACACAGCACTACTTGACCGGGTGGAATGAAATGCTTTTCGTCTCATCAATTCCCGAGCTCATACTGATTGTCCCTCTCTCTTCGTCGCAGTGTTGTCTCTCTCTCTCTTTACTATTATTATTATAACGGACATTGCTCTTCTGAACTCTCTACCTGCATGCCTCCTCCTTTAAGGAGAGCACGCAGCACCAGACTTTCTACACATTCTCATTCCTCTTCTGACCAACATTCTGATGCAAGGGTTAATCGGTATTTTGAATCTTTCATTTACTCAACAGGTCATCTCTGGAACAATCTTCCTCTATCTATCTTTCTCCCTGTCTATGACCTTCAATATTTGAAACGCAGTGTGTCGAGGCATCTCGAAAACCTTGGACCTTAATTTTGACTCTTCTTCCTCTATGGCTGCGGTCCTCTTAGATTTGCTGCTAATGGTCAGGAATTGAAAAGGGAGGAGGTTCGACCTCTTAGCAATGGCTCAGGAAGGAATTTTAATAGGTCTTAATCAAATGAAGGCTAAGGTAGTAATGATCTAATTTACAATACAAGAAATAATAATTCTAAATTTTGAGTGAGTGCAGTTGGAGTCTAAATTTTAAGTATTCTTATCGTTATTAACGCAATTTGAACAGACAGCAGAATTCTGAAAGATTCGAAAATAAAACAAAAAATGAATAACAAAAGATAATAATTTTGGAGATCATACTCTGTTGGGTGGTGACAATGTGGTTGTACACTGAGTACAATACATTCCATACCCATCACAAGTACATTGTAATTTTGGTACATTATACTGTAATTACGGTTATAATTTTCAATTAATCCACATTAAGTTATCACAGTTGATTACAGTTAATTATAATTTTATGTACTATAGAGGGTGTCCCATAAGTTCGGCATTATAGCAGAAATTCATATTTTTCTATTTCTACACACCATAATTCATATTTTTCTCTTTCTACAGGCCATAATGTCTGTGAGCAAGGAAGAACGAATCCAGATAATTCTACTCATAAGAAATCGGAGTCAAAGAGAGGCCGCTGCTGAATTTAACAGACTGCATCCAGACCGCGAGCCAATAACACAGAGTTGTGTTAGCAGACCTGTTGCAAAGTTTAAGGAAACAGGATCCATAGAAGATAAACCACGCAGTGGACCTTCAAGGAGGTCCACTGACGATGATACAGCGACTGCTATCCTGGCTCATTTTAACAGAAGTCCCAATAAGTCTCTTCGGCGATTGTCCGCCGAGACAGGAGTGTCGAAAAGTAGCATCCATCGCATTCTTCAGGCTCACAAATGGCATCCATATAAACTTCAGATCCTACAGAAATTAAGCGAAGATGATCCCGACCGGCGGATGGAATTTTGTGAATGGGCTACGGAACAATATGCTCGGGATGCCAATTTCCCGTCCACCATTCTGTTCAGTGACGAGGCTGTTTTTTACGGAAATGGCGAGGTAAATCGACAGAACACACGCTACTGGTCTCAAAACAACCCTCACTGGTATACCTCTTCAAAGGAACAAGGTGCATCTCGGATGATGGTATGGTGTGGCATTTGGAAGGATCGCATCATAGGCCCCCTCTTTTTCGATGAACATGTCACTGGAGGCACCTACCTACGTATGCTCGAGGAAGAAGCATTTCCCAGTGTCTTGAACGAAGAAGGAAATTTCCCAACATGGTTCCAGCAAGACGGCGCTCCTGCACATTACAGCACCCAAGTAAGGGAATACCTGTACCAATAATTCCTTGGTCATTGGATAGGACGTCGAGGGCCTGTGAAATGGCCAGCTAGAAGCCTGGATCTCACGCCACTAGATTTTTATCTCTGGGGCCACTTGAAAGCGCTGGTATACGCAGAGAAAATTAGGAGTGTTGAACATTTGCGGCAGCGCATTATTGGGTCATGTAACACCAGTGGTGTAGTGCTAAATAAAGAAGTGAGGGAACGCATTTTGAAAGTGTTACTCAGATGCGGGGGGGACAATGGCGAGCGCGGCGAGCCCATACAGCTGGGGGTCCGGGGGCACTGTAAGCCCCCCGGGAAATCTTTTGAAATCTGACCAATTTCAGGGATATTTTGAGGTCATATCCACTGGATATTAGGATATATTCCAAGGTTGAAGATGCAGTATTTCCAGTGTCATTAGATATATGACATCCAGTACGATCAATAAAAATAGCTAACAACTGGAATGATTAACTAAAAAAAAGTTAACAACTGGTACGCCGTGGTGACTGTTTCACCAGATCTTTATAGGCTAGCATTGCCTCAGTCGAAGCTAAAAGAAATGAAACAGTTAATGATTTCTCATATTTCTCCTAGGGGTGGGAATTAAAATTTCATGACGTTAGAGATTTGTAAGTTCGGATTTATTTGAAATAGTGAGGGAACGCCGTTCCGTCTACCAGAAAAAGTAAGGGAACGCCGTTCCCACAGCACTACACCACTGTACAGTAACACCATTACTCTTGACATCATTCACCGTGTGCTTGCTGACTGGGTATCACGTCTGAATTTGTGTATTGAAAACAATGGTGGACATATTGAGCACGTTCTGTAAATAAAAGCTTTGTTTTGCCTTTTTTTATTATTTTTCCTATGATGCCGGACTTATGGGACACCCTGTATATTTATAGCCAGCTATGGTGGCTATTATTCTAGGATTTAATTCGGTAGGTAGTGAGGGACGTATAGCCTGCAAGGGTGGGTAAAGAACTTTCATTTGTTACTTAAGTTAAAGTACAAGTACTTTAAAAAATGTACTCAAGTTAAAGTAAAGTACACGTTATCAAACGTATTTAAGTTGAAGTACAAAAGTAAATGTTTTATAATGTACTTAAGTACTGAAAAGTAAGAAGTACTTTTTCAAAAATGAAATAAAATACACTACAAATATATAATAATATAAAATAAACATCATTATGGCAAACAGACTTCATTATAAGCTAGCTAACTACTCAAGTACACTGACTTCCAATTTCTAAGTCTACAGTACGAGCGGAAATGGAGAGGCGCGCGCATGCGTGAAACAAGTGACGTCATCAGCTATCGAAAAAGCCGATTGGCTTCTTCTGATTGGTTAATGAAACCCAAATGTTTTGGTAAACAAAATCTGGAATAATCCAGTTCTGGTGTCTTCCCCCTCTCAATACCTGACATTGAGAAGTAGCAGATTGAAAGCAGGTTTTTCCAGAATTTGTTTACCAATTTTGAATGAAATTGTTAAGCATACAGTTATTTTGTTACTTCGTACTTTTCAGATTTTCGCAACATTGTACTTAAGTTAAAGTACAAAATTTTTCCCAAGATTGTACTTAAATTAGAGTAAAAGTATTACAAAAAAATGTACTTTCTAGAAACTACATTCTCGAAAAAGCTACTTAAGTACAGGTACTTACGTATATCTACTTCATTACTACCCACCTCTGCGTATAGGGAAAGATGGATTAAGAGTATAACACATAAAGAACATACGCATAAAATAACACAGTTATAATGTTATGAGTAACGAAGAAGGAAGAGAGAAGGTTTCGGACTCAGAAATTTGCTTTTGGCGACGTCATCGGAATTCGAACACTTACGGCGTCGGTACCAATGGCATGTTGCGAGTGGTTAATAATTCACTAGGCAACAAAGATTTTGTTACAGAAGACCAAATAGGTGCTCCTAGCTAATTTCGGTATGCTGATTTCAAATCTATAATTAGATTTTTTCTATCACGTCTAGATTTTGTGTAAAATGCAAATCACTTTTAGTCAAATTTTCTACCACGTCCAGATTTTGGTTTTAATCGGCTTAATGCCAGTAATATGAAACTTGCTTTTCAAGGTTAAAACAATTTTTTTTGCCAACTATATACAAATTCGAACAATTTTGATAAATAAAATTTATCCCGAGTTGGCAACACTGAGTCAAGAGCATAGTAACGGGCAACGGCCCAACGGTCAGTCGCTACGTGACAGTCAAGCAGAACGGTTGTTGAAGCTCTCTGCTGATGAGCAAGTGACAGGTTGTGGTGACTTGTGTGTTTTTATAGCATTTGTTTTGTACTACGGTGTGTATTTCTTTTTATTTTGCACATCGTAATAATTACTTTCTACGTTTTTTCAGATATTGTATGGTAATTCAAAATGGCATCAAATAGACGTGCTTGTGTAAATCACCCAGACAACTTCTGCTTTGTCTGTGGACAATATACACCTAAGCCACAACGTAGAAACATAACAACAAAGATTAAACTTGCCTACAAGTGTTATTTTGACTGTAAGTTAGGAGACCAACAGAGGGACTGGGCACCACATATTTGCTGTGCACAGTGCAATGCAATGTTAATAGCTTGGATGAATGAATGGTAAAAGAAAAGCTATGCCGTTCTCAGTCCCCATGGTTTGGCGTGAGCCGAAAAATCACTTCAATGATTGTTATTTTTGTTTGACAAAGATTGCTGGTTTCACAAAGAAAAACAAATCAAAGATCACGTACCCAAACTGCGAATCAGCAATGAAACCAGTACCACATGATGAAACAAATCCACCACCAGTTCCACCAGCAACGATAACAGACAGCAGTTCATCTGAAGATTCTGCTAGTGATATAGAAACAGGGAAAGATGGCATATATGTTCCAGATGCAAATATTTCCCCACATTTGTTAAGTCAAGCGGAGTTAAATGACTTAGTGCGCGATTTGGAATTACCAAAAGAAAAGGCAGAGTTGCTTGGTTCAAGACTTCAAGAATTTAATCTTCTCCAACCAAACACCAAAGTTTCCCATTTCCGCCATCGCCATTTGCAGTTTTCATCATTTACTTACAGGAAGAAAACGTTTGTTTCTGCCACGATATCAGTGGTCTGATGCAAGGGATTGGCTGTCGCTATGATCCAAAAGAATGGAGACTGTTCATTGACTCTAGTAAAGCTAGCCTTAAAGCTGTATTACTGCACAACGGCAATGAAAAACCTTCAATACCTGTAGCACATGCCACTGGCCTTAATGAGACTTATGAATCGATGAAACTGCTGCTAAGACTCATCAAATATAAGGACCACACATGGAATATTTGTGGCGACCTTAAAGTTGTATCATTACTTCTTGGGTTACAGTTGGGCTACACAAAGCATATGTGCTTTTTGTGTCTATGGAACAGCAGAGATGACAAGAACCACTACAAAAAACATGATTGGCCATCTAGAACTGAACATGTTGTTGGTAAATACAATGTGAAACACCCAGCACTTATTGACCCTCAGAAAGTACATCTTCCACCACTTCACATTAAACTTGGCCTTATGAAAAATTTCGTGAAGGGTATGGATCATCAAGGTAGTGGTTTCCAATATTTAAAGGATAAATTCAAAGGAATATTGACAGATGCTAAGCTAGAAGCTGGAGTTTTCACTGGACCACAGATCCGCAGTGTCATCCACGACTCATCGTTTCCATCTAACCTAAATGAGAATGAACTAGGAGCATGGACATCTTTCGTTGAAGTTGTCAAAAATTTTCTTGGAAACCACAAAGCTGAAAACCACCGTAAACTCGTAGAAAACATGCTTAAATCTTATGAAATAATAGGATGCAGAATGTCTTTGAAAATTCATTTTTTACATTCTCATCTTGACTTCTTCCCGGCCAACCTTGGGCTGTAAGTGACGAGCATGGTGAGCGCTTCCACCAACAGATCTCAGTTATGGAAAACAGATACCAAGGTAATTTCAACCCAAATATGATGGGAGATTATTGTTGGTTCCTGCAGAAGGAGAGCTCGTCATCCTACAAGCGACAAAGGAAGAGGACACACCAAAGTTTCACTTAAGAACAGGAATTTGCCTTTCAGTAGTAACAACAAAATACTAACGCGCTTTGGGTGGATGGTTGGGCGCAGGGGTGGTAACTCCGCCAGCGGAATTCCGCTGTCTGTCTTAAGCCAGAATAGAGGAGGAAAGACATCCCTGTTCACTAATTATTTAGGTATGCTTAACATAAAACGTGGCACGGAAAAGTAGCTTAGACGGCTTTCGTAATAGAAGCGGGTGAGAAAAAAAAATGAAAAATAGGGGTTTTCGGTTACACAAAATCTGGACGTGATAGAGAAATTTTGATATCAGATCTGAAATCAGCATCAGCGCTTTAGTAGGAATCAGTAGTTCACGTGTCTGTAACAAAAAAAAAGTTGAAATTTGTTGCCTAGTGTAATAATTAAAAAAATAAGTAAAGTTATTAAATCAGCTTCTGAAGAAGAACTGACCGCATATACATGAACGCAATTACATTATTATGTAGCTACGTACGTAATTATGATCAGCGGACATATACGAAAGTATAAGGTACATATGCATCACACAATAGGTTATGTACGTAATATAGAGGGACAAGTAAACATCGACTGATAGGTTGATAGGGCATAGATAGATGATTGAATAAATAAATTCGAAAATAATTAAAGCTACTTTAAAGGGTAATTTATTTTGTGGCTAAAATTAATAAAAGATGACGATAAAAAGAAAGATACTTCTGAAGCAAGTGTAGTTTACGTCCCTCTGTGGTGCGTAGTGTAGTTTACGTTCCCCTACATTATCCTAGTGTAGTTTGCATTTCCCAATTTTTTCCGCGTACACCTAATCAAATAAAATGTTAAAACTAACGAAAATATTACGACTTAACCTAACCAATCGTCATATATATATATATATATATATATATATATATATATATATATATATATATATATATATATTGACGATTGGTTAGGTTAAGTCGTAATAATTTCGTTAGTTTTAACGTTTTATTTGATGGATTCATTTAAAAAATGTCTCCTAAAGATCTTAGTGTAGTTTACGTTCCCCAACTTTGACCTAGTGTAGTTTGTGTCCCCTTTTGTGTCAAGGAGACGTAAACTATGCTTGCTCCATATCAATTTAACATTATTCCATTCGAGAAGAGACATGGACGTATTGGGGGAATATATCCGACAGCTTTTGTACCGTACAGGGTGTTGATAAAGTCCCTATCTATTTCAGTGAAAACGTAGCAAAAAGGGTAAAATTCAATAACAATATAATAGAATTTGAATTCCTTCAGAACGGATTTAGATAAGAAGGGTAGAACGCTAAACCTTTGGTAAACTTGTATGCTATTCTAATAACTTTTATTTTTCATTTTTTTTTATAATACATCGAACTTAGACAAGAAGGGCAGAGTGCTAAAACCTGGACAGATTTCCAGTATAAATTTGTATGCTCCTCTTATAAGTTTTATTTTTAAATTTATTATTTTTTTTTTTAATTAACTATAACATTGGTTGGAAACAATTCATTTGATCTTGTGTTGGATGAGAGCAAAGTGCTAAAACATCGGTAGTTTTTTCCTTACAAATTTGTATGCTCCTCCCACAATCTTTTAATGTTTAATTTTTATTTTTATTTCTCCGTTTATTGTGTATATATATATATATATATATATGTGTGTATATATATATATATCGGGAATTCTGATATCTTTTATAGTTTTCTCGCAATTAACAAAAGTAACAACATGGGTCAAAAAAACGAATATCATGAGAAAGGAAAAATTTAATCAGAAATTTAACTAATTAATTTACAGTAAATGATCGATTGGACCACCACTCTGTTGACACACTAATCTAAGTCTTTTCTTCCACACAAGAATAATACTTCTTACTTCATTAATGCCAATTTCTTGCCAAGATTCAAGTATTTTACTTTTTAATTCTGATTCTGTGAATTTTTCTCGTCGACCTCGGTAAACCTTCTCTTTTAGTAACTCCCAAATTGAGTAGTCCATAGGATTACAATCTGGGCTTTGTGGTGGCCACTCATTTTTCGTTATTAATTTTGGTGTATTGCTAATCAGAAACGACTGTGTGGCGTAGCTTGTATGCGACGGTGCTCCATCTTGTTGAAATATGAAATCATTTTCTTGATACAGGCGACGACAATCCGGCAACAATTTTGTTCTTAAAAGTTCAATGTAATTTGCAGAATTCACCTTTGTCTTTTCAGTTTCAATAAAATGAACATCTGTCTTGCCATTCCAAGAGACCCCTGCAGATATCATAACCTTTTTGGAGAATCTTGACGTTTCATGATACAATCTGTTTATTGAAATGTCACACTTTTTACCACGCCCGTAGACAACATCATTTTGACGGTTTCGCGGAATTTCTAGAGTGAAATCTTTTTCATCCGTGAAGACTATCTTTTTAATATCAACGACAGAGAAATTATCAAGTAACTTTCTGCACCTTGTTTTTCTTTTATCCTTAACAGTATCACTTTTTCTAGAAGATACTATTCTTTTGAAGGCTTTTAGTTTTTGTGCTTTAATTATTCGGTGTACAGAAGTCTTTCCAATATTCAAATGTTTAGCAATTGTTCTTTGTGACAAATGACTTCCTGGTTTATCTTCTTGAGAGCAGATTTTATCGTTGATGTAATCCACATTTTCTGGAACCGAAGCTGTTTTAGGTCTACCGCTTCCTGGTTTTCTGGCAGTACTTCCCGATTCGCGAATCTTCTTTAAGTGTCTTTCCACTGCACGCCTTTTCCACTTTTTGCCGGGAAACTCTTGCAATAACCTTCCAGTCTTCCATCCTTTTTCACAGTAACAATTTTTAATGAGAATACGATCTTCCTCTGACAACATCATTAAGGGTACTGACGAATTGTTAAAAAATAAAAATATCCACAATTTGACTTGTTCATTCCTGTAGAGTTTTGTAATAACTTGCAAAAATATCGCATGATATCGTATAAAAAACGGATATTATATTGCGATTTTTGTTTTTTTGACCCATGTTGTTACTTTTGTTAATTGCGAGAAAACTATAAAAGATATCAGAATTCCGTTTCTTGCATTCAAAAAAAGAAGTTTGAAAGTATCTTGCATATAAAAATTGTCATGATAAGGAAGGGGGTTACTGAGATATTAATTTTTAAAAAATGCGTCATTTTTTTCGGACCACCCGATATATATATTTTTTTTTCCTGTAATGTATATATAGGCTCTTCAGTGTTCCTGAGGATGTCATTAGACGAAAACGCTTGAGCACCATTCTGTGTTTCCTTTCCTTCGTGGTTTTATTCATCATATATATATATATGCCCGGTTTGGTTAATTGAATGCCAGGTTAGGTCAACTGAATGCCCGATTAGAATAATTGAATGCCCGGTTAGAATAATTGAATGCCCGGTCAGGTTAATTGTACGCCCTTGACGATTAGTTAGGTTAAATCGTGATATTTTCGTTAGTTTTAACGAAAATATCACAACTTAACCTAACCAATCGTCAAGGGCGTACAGTTGACCTAACCTGGCATTCAATTAACCTAACACGACATTCAATAATTTTACCGTAGGTTTCGATATATATATATATATATATATATATATATATATGACCTCAAAGGCCGACGTCATATAGCCTATGTTCTTTCCCGGCCTCAGTTACCCTTATCCCCCAAGTCTCATCCAAATCTGGCCAGTAGTTTGGCCGGCCATAAGAAACAAAGAAAGAAAAAGTTCGCAGGCAGTTCGATCGTCACAATTATTAATATAGATAAGGTTCCATTATGATTACTGTAAGTCTATATGAACAGCTACCACAATACAACCTTTTATGTACTCGTGAATTTGAACCAAAAATAGACATGACACAACCAACCTCCACACTCCCTCATTCCCCTTCCTCCATCCACCAGTCTTCTTTCTATTACGCTTGCTCATCATTATCATATACTCATCATCCTTTTTAGATGGTTTTCGCTTCCATCCTCAACCTGTTTTGTTCTTCACATCCCCAGTTTGCGAGTGGTGAGAAAGTGTTTAGGAAACAGTAGACAATGATACTTCAGCTTTAGCAGCTATTTGCCTTTGAGTGTTGCCTTCTTTATGGCGAACAATAATTTTCAACCTATTCTTGTATGAAATTTCTTTATTTGGAGCCATTATACTATCTTATTTGTAAAAAAAATTAGAAGATAAGACATCTTTTGTATTAAAGTTTAACAAATAAGGTGATATTTTGTAAAGAACCTGGCCCTCAAAATTAGCAAAATCAATAAAAACTAGTGGTGTACTGATTCATCGGCATCGGCCATATTTAGCCGATTCTCTTACTGATTATTTGAAATTTTTAAAATTTTCATTACAAAACAGAATCTATATTTACAGAAGATTGAACACCAAAAAAACAGTGATAATTTATACTCATTTCAAAGTGTAATTATATAAAAATATTTTACATTCACAAAAAGGGCAAAACATAATAAGTTCTCCATAAATTTACATTTTCTCGACTAGCTAATCTCTCAATATTATAAACTATAGTACTGTAATTGTAACTGGTTCTGTAATGTCTATTTTTGGTTCAAATTCACTAGTATATAAAAAGTTGTATTGTGGTAGCTGTTCATATAGACTTGCAATAATCATAATGGAACCTTATTACTCTATAAGACTAGTAAACTACATGAAGTTCAATGCTGTATACGATCATATTATTTGTTTATCTTTATGAACACAGACATTACAATATAATTACCTGTATGTCAATGAATGCACATTCAATTCTCCTTTAGATATATATATCTGTGTTATTATTGTTATATGTTGTTGGACTCGGTTGTCCCCCATCCACCCCACCGTCCCCCAGATGGTGTACCTTGACTGACATTGCGGCGTTGTCACATGTACGGAGTCGCCTGTGAGGCGAGGAACATTACATATGCGGGCAACTGTACAAGTCATTATAAGGAGAAATAAGAAATGAATTGGAGGGAAACAGTAGTGAAGGGTTTCCAGCCGTGGTACAAGAGTGAATGAAACTTAATTAAATACTGCATATGCACTTATATAAAGTATTAATTAATGAATAAGGTGCATTTTGGGATGACCCATGTAAATGAATAAGGAAGTAGAAACAAGGATTTAAACCAGTGGTGCACAAACTTTTTTGATGTGAGGGCCAAGCGAAGAAAATAACTAAATGTATTAGCCTACTTACTTTCCATCTCCCTTCACAGAAAACGTTTTCAAAAGTACTTTTATATTCTAACTTTTTCATTGAATTGAAAAGACCCATGGGGCCACTGAAAAGACCCGTGGGGGCCACATTTGGCCCGCGGGCCAGGGTTTGTGCATCACTGATTTAAACTATGCCACATTCAATCAGTATGCATAATCTGATGAGATTTATGAGAAGGTGAATGGGGTTGAGATTAATTACCATGGTTTCCATTACAATTGGAAGGAGAAAATGAGAATTTTGGTAAAAATCTAAAACAGTCTAAACAGTTGATTGGCTCGTTTGTGCTTGGAGGGAATGAAGTTAAGGGACATTCGCTTCTTGGGACGAACTTTCAAATAGAAAAAACATGGGCATCGTTGATAGGTAGCATGGTTGTAACAGTATGATAATTCAATAGTATACAAAATTTCTTCTCAAAGTGCATTTATTGCTATTATTTTTACACAAAGAAATGAAATTGGGTCCAGAAATAAAGTCCGAAATAGCGGTATTGTAATAGAGTACATAAATTTAGGGTAGGTTGATTTTGGAACTGTGATCTTGGACTAGTCTAGTTAGAAAGGTATTAATGTATAAAAAACGTTGCACCAACTCATATTTGTGAAAATGATTGTATTTTTTGAGGATTGTTAATTATTTTTAAGTTGTAAAATTGCCGAATTTTACGCGTAAAATTGCACGCGCAGCATTCGCGCAATGTAAACAAACAAAATATCGGACCTTATTTCATCAAAATAATCAATTAAAATTCGGCTTTTTTAACAAAACGATGCTTGAAACTTATTGTAAATGCATTATAGATGTTTATTAGTGTATTATTTTGTATTTTTTAACGATATTTACCTATAAAATGTGTATTAAATTAAGTTATTTTATGATGCGTTCATTTAATCGTGTTTATTTTTAGATATTTCATAAAAATGGTTAAAAAACGGAAGTCTGCAGTGTTAACTCGAAGTGATAGTGCCAAAAAATTCAGTGGCCAGCCTTCCCCTTTGGATAAAACGGAGCCTCCTACCCTCCGCCAAGTTATTCAGTACAGTTATTTCCTCCAAAACAGCCACCCGGACTTGAAAGACTATGATATTGCTAAAATGATAGCAAAGGATGTGATTGAGATCTGGCAGGCAGTGAACCCACGGCTGCCCCTCTATGAGGAATATTATGTAGTGAAATTGGTGGATAAAGTGTGCTTCAAGAAAGCAAAAGAGATAAACAGGAAATCTCTTTCTACAGTCCAGGAGCAGAATCTGGAGGAAAAGCTGGATAAACTTTTTGACATTTCTTTTTGCACCTGTAAGCTACCTGTTCGTCCCTGTGATGACAATGCTGTGAAGTACAAGAAAGAAAATTGTCAAACACAGCACATAATCTGCATTTGTCCTCCCAGTAAGAAGGTAATGCTATTATTTTTTTAACTTTTAACTGGCCTAACTTTGTGCGATTAGGTGCCTTTTAAATGGAAGGAAATTCAATGCTTGTAATTGAAAAATATCCGCATTTTCCTCCTGTAATCTTCCCCCCCCCCCCCTGGTAATAAAAATTAATCAATTTTTTTTCAGGATTTTATCTCTTATTTTAGATCCGCTATTTAATATACTTTAATATTTCAGGTTCCAGTAGAGAAGAGGGAATACTTGAGAGCTCTGAGGGCCAAAATAGGACCCAAGGGCTCTTTCCAGCTGGGATCTGTGGATAAAGCTGCTGTGAAGAGAGACCAGAGGGCTGCAGCTGAAGCAGAAAGATTACAAAGCCAGATTCAACAGCAGCAGAAAGTGGATTTGGCCACTTTTGCCTCCACACCTTCACAAGATATTTCTTTTGAATCCAGCTCAGGAGAATCAGGAGAGGTAATATATTTTTTTTTCTTATATCTTATCCCATTTTTACCCAAATTTATCCCTACTTTTTGTCCCTATTTCCCCCCTTTTCGCTTTAATAATTTATTCTTTTTTTCGCCGACTTTTTACCTGAATTTTTACCCATTTTTTCCCCTATTTTCCCCCCATTTTCGTTTAAGTAATTTATTCTTATTTACGCCCATTTTCGTCGATTTTTACCCATATTTTTCCCTACTTTTTCCCCCATTTTCGCTTTAGTAATTTATTTTTTATTTTCATTTCAGCCATCTGGTGGTGAAGCTGAAGAGTTCAGGCCAAGGAGGCACCCAAGTGTAGGTTACAGCTTTTTGAAAACCCCCAGATATGCCATGGAACTGATCAGGGGTGATGTTTCTTCCAATCTTGGGGCAAGTCTTGCTAATGCCTTCCTCCTGGACTTACAAGCTATGGACCTGCTTAAGCCTGGCCTTGATGTGAAACAGATAATAGTTGATAAATCGAAAATGGACAGGGAAAAAGCTAGAATAAAAGTGAAAAGTGATGAAAAGCACAATGAGGGTCTGGAAAAGTTAGTCTGTATTGGGGTTGATGGGAAAGTTGACAAGGACACTTTGCTGTACAGAGAAGTTAAGGATGAAAATGGAGAGACTAAGCTGAAGAAAGGAAAGGGACAAGAGTACCACTTTGTAGTGCCGTGCACCACAGGATTATCGTTTATTAGTGAAAATTGCCACAAGTTGGCACAAGTGAAATATTTTAAGTCTAAATAAATAAATACAAGTTAAACATGTCCAGTGATTAATTTTAATTCTTAAGCATTCAGTGTATAGTAATTTAGTTAAAAATTAAAGTGCAATCATTAAAGAAGTTTAAAGCAAATATAAAAATATACTTTGTGCCTTTTAAACAATGTAAATTTTGGGGGGCATGGTGTGACTAGACGTAAGTTTGCTTTCAAGGATTATTTTGGCTTGTTGGTAAAATTGTGAAGTAAAAACAAACTTATGTGCAACGACAACACAAGGGACGCCAAGTTTTCCACATTTTCTATACAATTTAAAAGGACGGCGCCAGCAAGCAAAATTTCTTCGTGACAAGGCTGTCATTGTGGCTATTATTTACATACTGTATTATTATTTACATATTATTATTATTATTATTTACATATTATTATTATTATTTACATATTATTATTATTTGTTGCATATTAATATTAGTTGTATGTTAACGGTGCCATTATTTAATTTCGCATTTATATGTCAATCAAAGTTGTTACGGGTAAACATCCCCTTTGCATTTACAAATAATTGTTGCACATAGTTTATTAATTGTTGTCAATAAAATACAAAATTCATGTTGACAATTTTTATAATCAATCCTTCCCTTTTTGTATTAAAATTATTTTTTGCGCTGCAGTGCTGGATGCCAATCTAGTATTTGGGCGCTGGTGACCCTGGCATTTAATTAAATTATTTACGTAAAGGTCTATAATAATAAATCAGACCCTTACAACTTGACTTTCACAAAGGAGCCGGGAACTGAAAGTGGAACATATCTTACTCACAGAGTCATCCCAATTAAAGGTGCGACTGTAGTTCTTCTTGGTGAAGAAGTTGCTAGTGTCTTGGAGGAGTTTAACAGTGTTCATACCCTGAAAGCTGTCCTCCTTGACAACACAAATACAAACACTGGCTGGGAGGGAGGCCTTGTAACAGCTCTGGAAAATAAAATTGGGCGGAAATTGCACACCATTGGCTGTTCACTCCATCAGAATGAGCTTCCTTTCAGAGCTGTTTTCAAGCATCTTGATGGCAGTACCAAAAGTCCCACTGCTTTCACTGGTCCGCTGGGAAAACTCTGTGAAATTGACTACCAAGATCTGCCACAAGTGGAATTCACCAAACTCAGTGGCCCCCTGGATGACATGGAATTTGCTGAGGAGACACTGAATCATCTCAGTAGCGACCAGAAGCTTCTTTTGGAGTATGTGCTTGGAATTTCCAGGGGCAAAGTCAACCCAAGATTTGCTGCCTGGAAATTGGACCATTAAACCATGCAAGATGGTTGACTTTGGCAATTAGATTGATGTGTCTGTGGACCAGAGGTGCTTACCCTCCAGAACTACAGGATAAGCTTTACCAGGCCATCAAGTTCATTGTGGAAGTGTATGCAGTCAGTTGGTTTGAGATCAAAAGGGACAGCAAGTTCCACAATCAGCAGCTGTACATCTTCAACATGATCCAGAGGATCAAGCAGCAGTCTGAAGAAATCTAGGGTGTTGCTTTCAAGAACCTGAAGTACAATGCTTTTGCCTTGCTGCCCGAGAATGTGCTGTACTCCATGATGAAGTCTGATGACTTGGAAGTGAGAGAAGCTGCTCTCAAGAAAATTCTGTCCATCAGGTAAGCATTTATTAATTTTAAAAAATGTGAAAAAAAAATTTGATTATGGGGATTAATTTAATAAAAAAAAGGCCCGAGTTCTATAAATTCCCATAATCGAATTTTTTCACATTTAGCCCAATTCCCTCCTTCCCCTCTGATAATGGAAATAATCTTACCTTCTTTCTGAAAAAAATTCGATTATGGGGATTTATAGAACTCGGGTTTTTTTTTTTTTTTTTTTTTTTTTTTCCAATTTAAGTTTAATTTAAATCAACAATTCTGAGACTAATAGGGATTAAATCTTAAACTGGAATAAAAAATAAATTAATTATTATTCTTTCAGAAGTGGGAAGCCAGCCAAGAAGAGGCTGAAGAAGATCACAGCCATCAACATTGAAGCTCACTGGTCAGAACTAATCAAACTTTCTCAAAGTGGCATCTGTGAACCTGCTCTCACAGAAGACTTTTCTGACCAGGAGCTTCAAGAAGCATTGTTGAATGGCACCAAGCTGGAGCTGCCTGATCTGCCTTCACATTCTTAGAGTGTTGAAAGGGCCGTGAAGCTGACATCTGAAGCTTCCCATACTGTTTATGGACTCGAATCAAGGCACAAACACATTCTGGCCAAAGCCCTAAGCCGCCAGATGAGGCCTTCCTTTGCTTCTAAGGGCTCTTACAGTGAAAATTATGATGATCTTGGGATCTAAATGTGTCTATTTGACTCTGTACGTTTTTTTTACTTTTTTTCAATAAAATTGTAACTTTTTCAGGATTTTTTTATGAAAATAGCGTTTTTTCGGCCGAAAATTGCGAAAATGTAGTATTTTTCGGTACGATTTTTTGACGATTTTTGAAATGGTTTCCTCAAAAAACGGTTAAAGCTAGGGATCTGAAATATTTTGTCAGTTATTATCATATTAAGCCCTGACTATCTCGACTAGTCCAAAGTCGATATCTAAAAAATGCGGAAAATCAACCTACCTCAGTACGTATGAATATGTGTGTGTGTGTGTGTGTGTGTGTGTGTGTGTGTGTGTGTGTGGTGTGTGAGCGCGCGCGCGCGCTATCGCCTTTTGTGAGCTTAAAATGAATGTATGAGGTGAAAAAAAGAACGAAAGGGTTGGTATTAAATTCGCTGTGGTAGTTGTAACAAGTTTGCCGGTGCTTGTGTTTAAGATCAATCAGTTTGAAAACTGTTACGAATTGTTCCGGAATTCACAGATAAAAGAAAGGTATGTTAACGTTTGGAACTAAATAGGAAAAATTTAAGCTTTGAAACCTCTCTGCGAAGAGGTATGTTTTATTTTACAAGTTTGTAAACTGTGGTAGTATTTGAATGTTTAAATGTAATTAAGTTATTGTAATGGTGATTTTGTATTATGGTTATATTTAAAGTTATTGCAGATGTTGACCGGTTGAAAAGATGAAAGATTAAAAATACTGATTAACCCTTGCCTTAGAGTTGGACAGAAAAGGAATGAGAGTGTAGAAACTCTGGTGCTACGTTCACTTCTTGAAGGAGGAGGCATGCAGTTAGAGAGTTCAGAAAAGGAGTGTCCGTTATAATAGTGATAGTAAAGCGAGAGAGAGAGAGTTACAAGGAGTTACAAGGAAAAGAAGTACCTCAAAAGGCCTTGCGGCCCATACCGAGGAGGTACCAATGGCAACGGGTGCCAGGGAAAATTTTGTCTTTCAACTATCCTAGCAGTAGTAGAAAACTGGATAGAAAAGTAGAAGGCTCTCTCCCCACCCTCCGCTCCCTCCCTGCCAGAGGCAGGTACGGAAAAAGGTTGAAGAAAATACCTTGACCCTGGAAAAGTAGCCAAGGAAATTTTACAGGAAAGTGGAGAATATATAAATAGCTCTATATTTAGCTTGCTCACAGAGACACCGAGCAAGCGAACTCCTGCAGAGTTTTCTGAGGTTTTAATCTTAACTATGAGTGTGTTCAGTACTTTGTCTAGCCTATTTTTAAACAGATTTACACTTTGACTGGAAACAACCTCTGAGGGAAGTTGGTTCCAGATATTAACTATTTTATAGGAAAAGAAATTTCCGCAGACTGAGGTCCTAAATGTCTTTACACACTCAAATAGTGTGCAAGATTTCGTCTAACCTTTTCTTGAACTGATCCACAGAGGAACTGTTCACACTTCCGAAGGTAACCTGTTCCATGTGTCACAGATCTTATACGTAACGTATTCCCACACACACTAGTCCTAAACCGTTTCAAATCCAACTTCCAACCATTGTTGCGAGTTGGGTTATCATTTAAACTAAACATACTTCTAAAATCGACGTCGTTGAACCCTCGTAAGAGCTTGAAAACCTCGATCAGTTGACCGCGCAGCCTCCGAGTTTCAAGCGAAAACAAGTTCAGGGTGCGTAACCGTCGATTGTAGCCCATATGCCTAACAGAAGGGATTAACTTTGTGGCCCTCGCCTGCACTCGCTCCAGCCTCTCAATATCTTTCCTGAGGGTGGGCGACCAGAACTGCACAGCATACTCCAGGTACGGCCGAACAAGGGAATTGTACAGTGAGAGCACAATCTCCTTGTTCCGAAACTGAAATTGCCTCCTGATATAACCCAATAGTTTTCTGGGCTTTCTTTTCCACCTCTACACACTGTTTCGTAAACTTAAGGTCGCTGCTAATTAGCACACCCAAGTCCTTTTCTAAATCAGTCACCTCGATATTACTGCCCAACATCGAGTAGTCCGACTTGGGATTGGCGTAGCCAATGTGCATAACTTTGCATTTACCCAAGTTAAACGGCATTTGCCATTTTTCGGACCACTCTCCTATCCTACCTAGGTCCGCACGCAGTTCCTCGATCGCTTCGGGCGTCCCACATTGGCCCCAAGCTTGGTGTCATCAGCGAATTTGGCGATCCGACTGACGATGCCACCGTCGATATCATTTATGTAAATGGTAAACACAGTGGCCCCAAAACGGAACCCTGAGGAACCCCACTAGTGACCGAGCCCAACCCGAACTAACCCCTTTAATTACACCCTCTGCCGCCTATTCCTCAGCCAGTTTTCAATCCCCTACCTATTTCCCCACCGATACCGAGCGCGCGCACTTTCGCCATTAGCCGGCGGTGAGGTACCTTATCAAAGGCTTTCTGAAAGTCGAGATAAAGTATATCAATCGCCCTACTCTTATCGTACTCACTCAACATGACGTGGAAAAACTCGAGCAAGTTGGTGAGACACGACCTATGCCGTCTAAACCCATGTTGGGAGTCCCAAGCAGCTTGTAGGAATCCAATGTCAACGATTCTATCAGCTATTATCCTTTCTAATAATTTACCTACTACTGAAGTGAGACTAATAGACGATAGTATCCCTGGACTTTCGTGATCCCCTTTC